>PVIC010012360.1:0-39792 GCA_004025085.1 Thryonomys swinderianus | reverse complement strand
AGGCTGGCCCTGAGCTCACTATGGTGCCCAGGCAAGCCGCCGCGAACTCAGCAATCCTCCCGTCTCTGCCTCCCGAGTGCTGGGATTACAGGCGTGAGCCACCACGCCCAGCATTATATGTGGTAACCGGGGATCGAACTCAGGTCCTTACGCTTGCGAGGCAGGCGCCGGAACCACTGAGCTAACCCTCCGGCCCATTACTGACGTCTTTTTCTCTTTACATTTTGATGAAACACTAATTCAGTATTATATTTCATCATTAAAATCCATGGAAAGAGAAATCTGTTTTACTAAAGTTGCCTTTTATTCACGTTTTTGCAGTGTATTGACTTTTTAAAGTTCAAGCTGTATGTTTCTTAAAAGATGCAAGTTCTTTTAAATTATCTACAGTGTTTCTTCATAGAATGTGTCTTATTTAGTTTTACACAATTTGCTCTCTTTCTTTCTTTCTTTTGTTCTTTCTTTCGTCATTTGTAGAGATGTCCCTTTTATTACATGGCCTATAATCACTTGTAAAACAATGAAATTATTCATTATTTAAAGGCCACATAATTGCTGTGAAACCATTTGTTCTATTTTTTCTGTCATTCTCTTTTCTTTTTTCAAAAATTGATTTTATTCCTACATTTTATATATACATTATGATCACATTTGACATTCAGAATTTGTGCCAGTACATGAGATGACTTTTAATTCTCATTTTTCCCATTCCCTCGCCCCCCCATAATCCCCCATATACATAAGCATTTTTTCTTTTTTTAATCATCACATTTTTCTTTCCCTTCTTTATGTACACAATTTTCATTATTCTTATCTCTGAATCTTTATTGTGTTAGAAACAGACAAGGTGTGTGTGTGTGTGTGTGTGTGTGTGTGTGTGTTTGTGCTTGTATCTTTCTGAATGTCTATGTGTAAGTGTGTGCCTATAAGGAAGGAAGAGTATTTAGGAGGTTCTGGAAGAGAGTAAAAGGAGGGAATACAAGTATTTCCATTCTTTTGGCCACTGTTCCCAATAATGGGCCCACAGGGACAGATTAGCAGGACAAAGACAGGGATAATGTAGGCCATGACCCGGGTAGTTGATGGCTGTAAATTTACCACATGTTTATTGTGTACTATTAATGAGGAAGCTACTTCTTGTGAAATTACAACATGTACTTGTTGTAATCTCCTAGCCTCTTGAACTTCTCATCAACCTAGAAACAAAAGCTATGACCCTTGAATAGTAACCATTGTTTGTTGGAAATTTATTATGTGCCAGGCACACCCAAAGTGAAATCTCTACACACATAAATGCACACACATGCTATCTTAATTGTTTTTCATTGGTAAGGAAAAAACACTCATCATTCATAAGTTAAATGAGAGGTTTATTCTGTCTCATAGTTGGTAGATGTTTCAGTCCATAGTTGCATAGTTAGCTGGCTCTGACACAGAAGGGAACAGTGGAGGGGAATGGAAGTGATGGGAAACAGAGAGTGGATCAAGGGAGGAGGGAGGGAGGTAAAGCCTTCTAGCCCACACCTCAGTGATCCACCTCTTCTCACAAGGCTTTACTGCCCAACATCATGATTAACTATGAAATCCACTGATGAGCGTTACATCCCCATGGTCCAATTACCTCCTGAAATCCCCACCTCTGAGCATCTAAGGATTTGGGAGGATATCTATGTATAAAATGTATGGGAGGGAGGGGGGAGAGGAGGAGAGAGAGGGAGAGAGAAAGAGGGAGGGAGGGAGGGGGGGAGGGAGGGAGGGAGGGAGGGAGAGGGATAGAGACAGAGACAGAGAGCATCTGGACAAGCATTGTGTGGGAAATGAGGCAGTTTATTCACTCCAGTGGGACTTGAAGTAGAGCAGGCAGTGAGCAAATAACTGAAAGGGAAGAGATAGGGTTATTGCCTTGAAGAATTTGGCAGGCAGAGAGGGTAAGGGTGCTCTTTTCAGGACAGCTGGTGTCTTATCTTTGTTCTTCTTTGATGTTTCCTATCCTTCTGTGGCTGAGGCTCAATAGTGCTTGGGTTGTACCTGATCCTCTGCTCCTGCCTGCACAATTGCCATGGAGCTGGCCTGTGCTTCAGCCTGAGCAGTTGCCTTACTAGTCAGGCATGATGTTTCTATCTTTTTTGTTTTTATAAAGATAAAGGGGAGGGCCGAAGATTTAGCTCAATGGTTTTGGTGCCTGCCTAGCAACCACAATTTCCCTGGTTCAATCCCCAGTGACCACATACAACAATACCGGGCATGGTGACTCATGCCTACCGGCAATCAGTACCACACACGACAATTCCAGCCATGGTGGCTCACTCATGTTTGTAATTCCAGCACTCAGGAGGCAGAGGCAGGAGGATTGCTGAGTTCCAGTGTTGCCTGCACTACATAGTGAGTGAGCTCAGGGCCAAACTGAACTACAAAGCGAGACCCTGTCTCAAAAAAATAAATAACGACAAATGGCAGAGTAAGGGAGGGGGGCACTGGACCTGTGGGCATCATGGACACTTTAACTAGGATAGAAAGCTTGGGGAATGGGGGTATGTCAAGGAGTAGTAAGTTCAGCATCTGCTTGTTGGTGATATCTTGAATGGACCTATAAATATTGTGAAAGAAGTCTGAGGAGCCACGGCCTGAAGATAAAGAGGAGAATAACATAGACAAGAGGACCAGGTAACAGAGGAAGCCATGAGTCCCGCTTCAAATATTGGTCCAAGAGTCAGACGGTTGCTGTCTAATTTCTCAGGCCTTTTCTGTAAGTCTTTTAGCTGTGTCTCACACTATACCTGACTGGTTGGTATAAAGGCAATATTTTGTCTTAAGTAAATGTATAATCTTCATCTGTAGTTGTGAGAGGATCTAAGTTCCTACAATCTTGGAAAGTTGTTAGTGAGTCCATCAGGTTTTGGAAAGTAAGAATGGAGTCAGCTTTTTTTTTTTTTTTCTTTTAAGGCTGAGAGAAAGAAATAATAGTAGGTTGGGGAAGTAATAGGTCCCTACATTGTTGTATTGGGCCTTTAATGTCCACAGGGAAGAGCTAGAGAGGAGGAAGAAGAATAGAGGGACAGATACTTCCCAAGGATAGCAGAGAGAGGTAATGAGATCAACAACAAAGTGGACAGTGGGCATCTCCAGCTGCAATTCAGGGCTGGGAGGGAGCATGGGTGAGTGGCCAAGGTAGATGTCTTCATGGTTGGCCAGAGACCAAGGGGAAAACAATTCTTCCTAGGGAACATTCCATGACCAATGCTGGATTTAAACAGCATGAAAAGCAGAATGAGCCTCTCTCTGTCACAGCAGGTGAGGAGATTGGAGGAATCAGGGTGAGCATGAGCATGAGCATGAGAAGGGATTGATTTGGAGCCCTAACAGGATTATAAGTAAACATAGGATGTTTACAGTTTTCCCTGTCAGCCATTCAATAGGAGGGTGAGAAAGAAAGAAAACAAGTTCATTTCCTCTAGGGAGAGGTCACACAAAGTGTCCTGTAAAAGAACATCTCTCTTATTTTTAAATTGAATTCTTTATTGGTACAATTTATATACATCTCACAATCATGGATAATATTGGGGAATTTGTACCAGTATATATGATACAAGTTAATTCTCATTTTCACCCATATACCTACCCACCCACACCTCCCCACCCCCTTTATACATACTCTTTTATTTTCTTTCTGTATCATATTTATTCCTTCCCCTCATTACATTCCCACACCAAATTTCCTATGGAAATTTCCCACTCTATAAAAGTTGTCATACTTTCTAGAGCTCATTTGCATCTACAGGTGTTCATGTCAAAGAAAAGATCCGGAATTTGCCTATCTGTGATCTATTGATTTCACTTATTAGTATATCCTCCAGGTGTCTCCATTTGCACCTAAATGGATTGATCTTGTCATTCTTTATGGCAGAGTAATACTCCATTTTATTAAAAAACACATCTTCTTTATCCAGTCTCCAGTTGATGGGCATTTGGGTTGTTTCCAAGATTGAGCTATCATGAACTGAGCTGCTATGAACAAGGGTGTACATCTGTCTTTCCAATGTGTTTTTTAAAATTCTTTTGGGTATATTCCTAAAAGAACATCTCTTATTAACATAAGAAGGACTCCAGGGCGGAGGCCTGATGATGAAAACAAGTAAGAGTAAAGCAGACAGAATGAGGGAAATGGGTAATGCAGCAGCATGAGCAGGGACAAGGCATTTAAAGGTCTTCTAGAATTTGGGTCAGCTTGAGGGAAGTAGGGAGATTACAAGGATTCAGGTGAGTTATCAGCAGGGCAGAGCTTCCCTGGAGGGACGTATCTATTGAAGAGGGTCTCCTAGAGGGACAGCCTTTGGGGCTAGACTATCTGCATTAGGCTGGGTGTTAGAAGGCAAGAGAAGGTGAGCATTGTGCCAGATCTCTTTTCAGGCTTGTTTTGACTCTGGGAGACTCTGATGGGACTGGCCTCTTAGCTGAGGTTTGGCCTGAGCAGAAAGGTGTGGCCATATAGAAGCTCAGTGAACTATATCTCTGATTCCTGAGGGTGGCTCAGATGTGAAAGGGAATGATCAGGAGCAGGAAAATCTGGTCTTTATGGAGCTAGGGTGTGAGCTTAGTGAAGTGGGTTTTGAGGAGCCTGTCTGCTCTCTTTTTAGATGATTGAAGTGCATGGGGCAATGGAGGTTTTATTGCACTAATAAAAGCTAGGCCATTTGTTGTCTGGTGAAATGGAGGTGGAAAGGCCCAACCAGAAGATAATATTAGAAGATAATATCAGCAAGGAGGGAGTTGTCAATGACTGAGGCCTGTTTATAGTCTGTTGGAAAGAACTCTGCCCATCCTGTAAAGGAGTTACCCAGATGAGAAGGTATCTCAGCTTTTGCACTCATAGTACATGGGTGAAATTGATCTTCCAGTCCAAAGTTGGAGAAAAACTTTGTATTTGATGGGTAAGAAAAGGACGGGGCTTCAGGAACGCTTGAAGTCTGGCTTCATGGCAAACAGAGAATTAAGCAGTGGTAAATTTAAAGAGGATTTTCTAGGAGGGAAAGAAGATAAGAGGCTCAAGCAGTAGAGTTGGGGAATCTGTAGCTTGTGTGAAAATCATTATGACAAGGTGAAGAATGATGTAGGCTTGCAAAGCAGGAAGGAGAAACTTTTTCTGACTTAGGAACCATACATCTTCAGTCAGGATCTTGATATTGTTGACGTTCAGAAAGGAAATAGGCCAGGGCAATGTTGGAAAGGACAAAAGATTGCCCCCTAGGAGCTGGAATCTGGGAGATCAAGCAGATGTGGTCTGGAGGTTGGGCTCAGACATGTCTGTGGAGAGTGATACTCAATATCTCTTGGAGTCTAGATGTTATAATAATAAGATAATGTTTTTACAGAATGACTGGTATGAGGTTTTGAAGGGGAGATGGCCATCTATATACTGCTTGAGATGAGAGGGAGAGGGGTGAAAGAAGATCGATTCATGGGCAAGTGCCTAACCAAAATAGTAAGGGGATCTCCCAGAAACCTCGAGGCAAAACAGTACAGGTCACCTGGGCCAGAAATATGTGGGAGTTTGGCATGACAAGGTGTATGGGAAGGACAATCTGGTTGATAGAATGGAGATCTTGTACCAGTCTGTACCATCTATGCTCTGTACTGGAAGCATAGATGTGTTGTAAGGGCATTGATGGGTTTTAAGAGACTCTGTCATAATAGGTGAGAAATAATAGGCTGTAGTCCCCAAAAAGCCAGGTCTGGGTTAGGAAAATGACCCTGGGCAGTGTAGGGTTGGCTTGGTTTGAGAGGTATAGTGAGTTTTTGTTGTGATGAAGTCAGGGACATGGAGGAAATATTCCAGACTCTAGGTCTGAAGTAAGGCGAGATGATGGGAGCCAAGGAGGGGAGCAGGCAAGGGGAAACCAGGGTGGCTGTAAGTGTTGGCTGTGTCCTGGAGACGGTTAGAGTGGCTGACAACTTGGTTAAGGTTTCTCACACTGAAAAAGGAATGTGACAGGTAGGAATGATTAAGAATGTGTGTGGGGAAAGCTGTTAAACCAGCTGACACTAAATTAATGGGGGGAGGGTTTAAAGGGGTTGAAGATTTTGCCATCAATACCTGCAGCAGTAGTTGAGGCTGCAAGAACCAGTATCTGGAAAGAAGAAAGGGTGGAATATGTGGCCCCTGTATTAAGCAAGGGATAGATTTAGCCTCTATTGTCTGAGTTACCCAGAGTTTGGTATACAAGAAAGTTTAGGAGTGGGCCGGAGATTTGGCTCAGTGGCTCCAGTGCCTGCCTCACAAGCGCAAGTGCAAGGTCCCTGGTTCAATCCCCAGTAACCACATACAACAATACTGGGCGTGGTACGCCCACTGGCAATCAGTACCTCATACCACAGATGACGGGCTTGGTGGCTCAAGCTTGTAATCCCAGCACTCGGGAGGCAGAGGCAGAGGCAGAGGCAGAGGCAGAGGCAGAGGCAGAGGCAGAGGCAGGGGGACTGCTGAGTTCAAGGCTTGCCTGGGCTACATAGTGAGCTCAGGGCCAGCCTGAACTACAAAGTGAGACCCTGTCTCAAAAAAAAAAAAAAGTTTAGGGGCTCTGTGCCTTTGGGGAACATCAGTTTTTGGTGGTTAAGCCAAGAAGTTCTGGGCAGGAATCAATTGGGAGTCCCTGGGGTCATGGCCCAGAAGCAGCCAGGGCAGCTACCAACATTAGGTAATCAGATGTCCAATGAGGACCCCTGCAGGAAGGCATGGCTTAGAAGGAATCCCAGGTGGAGGCCTAGCCCTTTTAGCTGCATTTGAAGCGTGGCCCGGAAGGGGTGCCTCAATTCAGAGGCGTTCTTAATCCTTTTGTGGTCAATCAGTGGTTGAATTTGGGGGCATCTTGTATCTGCAGCTCAGACGTGTGCTGTTTTTGACCTTGAAGGCCAAATTGATTAGTTTTTACTGTGAAGTTTAAGGGACAATCTCTAGATTTTTTTAGTTTTTTTTTTAAAAATGTTTTTGGAACCTGTCTGATAGTTTTAGTTTGAATATTTTTGGGGGATAGCTATTGAGCCCTCAGGAAATTTGAGCTTAAAGTGCCTGTGGCCATTCCCATAGGACCAGGTCAGGAAATATAATAATTTCTGCTCATCTAGGGAGTGAGAGGAAGTAAGGATGATAGTTAATTCACTCAGATGAGAGTATATGACTGGGTCAGGTATCTGGAGGTGTCTGAATGTCCCTGTTGGACCTTGGGGTCCATTTCAGTTAAACCTCTGTTTGCTGGGAGAGGAAGACTCCCTGGGGCAGGGCCCTGTACTAAAGCATGCAGCCTGGCTGGCCAAGCACTGGGGTTATGAGAATGTGTAGAGGTCCTGGGACATGCAAGGGTTTTAGATCTCTGCTGGGTTGCTAGGGCAGCACCGAGATCCTGAGCTGTGCTTGATACTGGGTTATGCTGGGTACCAGGGCTGGACAAAGGTCTCAAGGGGTATACAGTCCTCCAGAGGGCGTGTAGTGGGACAAATGATGTGGAGGTTGTAATGGTGGGTGGGCCTGAGGCACCCAGTTGACTTCAGGCCTGATACAGAAGGGTGGCAAGCAGGGCTTGTGGCTGCTGCTTTGGCTCTGTTACGATGCTCCCTAGTGGGAGGGAGGGAGAGAGAATAGGCTAGAACAGCAGCAACAGTCCTGGCCAGGCTAGGGGCTGGAGCCAATGGGATGTGGGGAGGGAGGGACCTGATGCAGTGGGTGGGGGGTTAAGGCCACACTGTGATTTGGACTGGGTGTGGATTAGGGTGCTGGAGACATGCTGCAGCCCTGGTCATGGAGGGCTTTGTGGGGTGCCATTGCTCCACGGTGACTGTGCATCAGTGTGCACACGTGAACACTCAATGGCAGCCATGTTCATGCTACCTGTTGCTGCATAGCAAGGTGTGTTGGGATGCTTAGCAAAACATAGAGGAGGGCCAGAATCAAAGACCCTGGGCCAAGGGTGAGCAGAAGAGTGGGTGGGGAGCTAGAGTGGGGAAGGCAGCCTAGGGATGCAGCTGGGGCCCCAGGCAGTGCATAGGGCCCTCAAGGCAAGACACCTGTGCTTAGCACCGGGGGTGGGTGCTACTGTGGGGCTTGCTTCCCAGCCCATGTTCGCTTGCCCAGGCTGGACTCAGGCTCAATGCCTACAAGTTGACTCTGCTCAGAGGTGCTATGAGTAGTCTCCCAGTATTTTCTATGTTCTCAAGTGCCAGTTTGGCAGGACCTTTGCCTCTATGGTGGCACCATTTGTGATGACCCTGGCATTACCAGTTACTGTGCCATGGTGCAGGGCTGGAAGGTTGCAAAGCAGGATCAGGGCCAGGCTTGGCCAGGAATGCAGGTATGAGTGCTCAGTGCCAGGGCTATGAAACCCCACAAGTGTGGGCACCCAGTGCTGTGGATGTGGGCTCTGGAACCCCAGTTCAGTTTGATGCAGTTTGAGGGGGAGGGAGGTGTGGTTAGCACTTTGCCCAGTGGCTGGCCCCTGGGGGTTGTTTAAGGCAGGCAGGGAAAGATGGAGCTGGGTAAACAAAGTGGAAGGAAATGTCTCACCCAATCTGAAGCAGTTAATGGGATGCGGCCTAATGGTGCAGTCTAGGATCTGATGGTCTTGTATGAACAAAAGGCTCAGGATAGAGCTTCTGGGAGGATGTCCCTATCCAGAGTTTTTGGCACTAAACGTGCTAGGGGGGAAGAAGCAGGGAGGGGCTGAGAGAGGGAGAGAGAGGCCATCTGGGCAGGCATTGTGTGGGCAATGAGTGGTTTATTCACTGGTGGGAGGGTACGGAAATGAGATTCAGTGTAGAGTAGGGAGGGGAAAACAAATTTCAAGGGAAGTGGTAGGGTTATTGCCTTAAGGAATTGGGGGGGAGCAGATAGAGTGAGGGTGCTTTTTTGGGGATAGCTGGTGTTTTGTCTTTGTTCCTTTTGAAGTTTCCTACATTTCAGTCACCTAGGCTTGATGGAGCCCAGGCCGGGCTTGATGCTGCACTTCTGCTTACATGGTTGCATGAGGTGGCACAGACTCCTGCCCGCGAATGTCTTACTGTCCAGGCATGACATAAAACATAATATTCTTTCCCTACACTCCAAAAACTCATGTGGATCCTCTTAGAGAATAATGCATTCAGCCCATCTCTAAGAGCTCTTTATTTTTCAATGGTTTTGGTATTACTGAAAACTCCAAGTCCAATATCTTTTCCCAGATTTATGGCAAGTTCTTAGCTATGAGCTCCTATAAAAAATTACAAGAAAATTAAACACTGCTGACATTCAAAGGTACAGGGTAAACTCTCATTCTTATAATGAGAAACAGGGGGATGAAATAGATTGTTACCAGAGAAAAACAGAAATCCAGTAGGGGAAACACTGCATCCCATATTTTTATGTTCAGCACCCTGGGTAAGCTGTGGTAAGATGTGAATTTCAAAGCACCTAGCCAACCCCACCCCTGTAGCACTGTTGGTGGTTGCAATCCTCATGGCCTCTCTTTTGGGCCAGCTTTACTCACTCCTTGTGCATTCCTGACTTTTCCAACCATCTAAAGTTTCCATTGTCCTTTTTTAAAAATTTGAATCTTTATTGGTACATTATATGTTCACATCATGATCACACAATATTGAGAATTTGTACCAGTATATGACACAATTTAATTCTCATTTTTTCTACCCTCCCACCCACCTAAAACCCCCACCCCTTATATACATATGCCTTGTTTCCCATTTATTTATTTATTTATTTATTTATTTATTTATCTATCTATCTATTTATTTATTTATTTATTTATTTATTTATTTATTTATTTATTTATTTATTTTTAAGACTGTATGGCTTTGTAGCTCAGGCTGGCTCTGAGCTCACTATGTAGTCCAGGCAAGCCTCGAACTCAGCAATCCTCCTGCCTCTGCCTCCCGAGTGCTGGGATTACAGGCGTGAGCTACCATGCCCAGCCTGTTTCCCTTTGTTTTTATTACCATGATATTTTTTCTTCCCCTTGTTACTTACCCCTATACCCTATTTCCTTTTGAATATTTTCTATTTCACAATATCTACCATTTGGTTTCACACCCTGCCCTCTCAAGGACACACTGCCTGGCTTCTTAGGCCTTCTGAAATCTGAACAGAAACTTCTCTCACCCCAAATGTCTTGCACTCAACATGGACCTAAAATCACCATGATGTAGATAATTCCAAGGTCCCTCATGTGTTAGAGCAGTAGTTGAGTCATTTAGTACCTTGATGGTGGTTGCAGAAAGTCATTTAATTATAAGAATTGTTTAATTTCTTCTTTAATTTCTTCCATGGCCCACTGGTTGGTAAGTATTGTGCTGTTCACTTTTCAAATATGTGTGATGATCTTGGAATTTCTTTTGCTATTTAGAAGAAGCAAGATCCTACAATCTGCTGTATAAAGGAAACACACCTAATTCAGAAAGAAAGCCATAGACTGAAAGTAAAAGGGTGGAAAACAATTTTCCATACATCAGGAAACTGCAAAAAAGCAGGAGTGGACATTTTATTTGCAGATAAAATAGATTTACAACCAAAACTGATTAAGAGAGGCAAAGAAGACCACTACATTCTCCTATAGGAAACAATTCAAGAGAAGGAAATAACAATCTTAAATAGTTATGCACCAAATTCTAATGCACACAACTATATAAAACAAACATTAATAGATAGGAAAGGCCAGATAAACACCAATACAATAGTAGTAGGGAACTTCAATACCCTGCTTTCACAAATAGGCAGATTGACTGGACAAAAACTCAGCGAGGAAATACTTGAGCTAAACCAAACGCTCAAATAAATGAACTTAGTACATATCTACAGAGTATTTCACCCCGCAAAGTCAGAATTTACATTCTTTTCAGCTGCCCATGGATCATCCTCCAAAATAGACCACATCCTAGTTCATAGAACAGGTTTAAGTAAATGAAAAGGAATTGAAATTATCCCCTATATATTTTCATAACATAGTGCCTTGAAATTGGAGCTGAATAGCAAAAGAAATTCCAAGATCATCACACATACTAGGATTGAACAGCACACTACTGACCAACTAGTGGGCCACAGAAGAAATTAAAGAAATTAAGCAATTCTTACAGTTTAATAAGAACTCCAATACAACATACAGGAATCTATGCAACACAATGAAAGCAGTTCTACTAGGGAGATTCATAGCAATGAATGCCTACACTAGGAAAATAGAGCAAGCTTAAATAAATGACATAATTGTGAACATCAAGTTATTAGAAAAAGAGGAGAGAGACAAACACAAAGCTCATACTAGGGAAGATATAAGGATCAGAGCATAAATTAATGCAATGGAGGCCAAGGGAATGATATAAAAAATCAATGAATCTAAAAGTTGGTTCTTTGAAAGGATAAACAAATTGACAGACCCTTAGCAAACCTTATGAAACTAAAGAAGGAAAAGGCTCAAATTCATGGTATTAAGAATGAAAAGGGGGAAATTACCACTGATCCAGTGGAAGTTCAGAGGACAACAAACACATATTTTGAAAATTTTTACTCTAATAAATTGGCACATGTAGAAGAGATGGATAGTTTCTTGGACACATATGAACTTCCAAAGTTGAATGAAGAAGATATAGAAATGTTAAACACCCCAATATCAAATCTATGAAATTGAATATGTAATAAAAAACCTACCAACAAAGAAAAGCCCTGGTCCTGATGGTTTCACTGCTGAATTCTACAAAAGTTTTAAAGAAGAGTTAATGTCAATGCTTCTCAAACTCTTTAATGAAATTGAAAGGGAAGCAGTGCTCCCACATTCATTTCTTGAAGCAATCATTACCTTGATTCCAAAAGCAGAAAAAGACCCAACCAAAAAAGAGAACTACAGGCCAATTTTCTTAATGAATATTGATGCAAATGTCATTAATAAGATATTACCAAACAGAATACAGAGAGTTATTAAGGAAATCATACATCCTGATCAAGTTGGATTTATCTCAGAGATACAAGGCTAGTTTAACATATGTAAATCAATAAATGTAATACATTATATCAACAGGTTCAAGACCAAAAACCATATGCTTATCTCAATAGATGCAGAAAAAGCATCTGAAACTTATCCAAAACCTATTCATGATCAAAACCCTACAGAAAATTGAATAGATGGACTGTATCTCAAACTATCAAAAGCTATTTACAAGAAACCAACAGCCAGCATCATACTAAATGGGCAAAAACTGAAACCTTTCACACTTAAAACAGGAACAAGACAAGGCTGTCCACTGTTACCACTCTTGTTCAATATAGTGCTGGAAACATTAGCCAGAACACTTAGGAAAGACAAATAAATAAAAGGAATAAAGATAAGTAAGGAAGAAGTCAAACTGTCATTATTCACTGATTTCATGATTCTCTATATAGAGAATCCTAAAAACTTAACCAAAGTACTGGTAGACTTAATCACCAAATTTAGTAGTGTAGCTGGACAGAAGGTCAATGCTCAAAAATCATTAGCCTTTGTATATACAAACAACAGACTCACTGAAAGAGAAATTGTGGAGTCAATTCCTTTCACAATAGCATTCAAAAAATGGAATATCTAGGAATCAGTCTAACAAAGGATGTGAAACACCTCTTCTCTGAAAACTACAACACTCTGAAAAAAGTGATAGAAAAACTTATCAGAAAATGGAAAGGCATCCCTTGTTCCTGGGTAAGAAGAACCAACATCATCAAAATTCCTATATTCTCACAATTATTATACGGATTCAATACAATCCCAGTTGAAATGCCAACAGTATATTTCAAAGATCTAGAGAAAATTATCCAAAAATTAATCTGGAATCACAAGAGACCTAGCATAGCAAAAGCAATTCTAAGCAACAGGGGCACAGTGGGGGTGTATTACGATCCCTAACTTGAAACTTTACTATAAAGCCACTGTGATAAACACTTTGAAAGTACTGGCAAAGTATCAGATCTGAGGATCAGTGGAATAGATTAGAAGATCCAGAAACAACTCTAGATACACTAAGCCACCTCATCTTTGACAAAGGAGCCACATAACCTCAGTGGAGGTAAGGTAGGCTCTTTAACAAATGCTGCTAGAAAAACTGTGTTTAATGTACCCAAGGCTAAAGCTAGACCTATCTCTGTCACCGTGTACAAAACCAAAATCAAATTAGAGACTTAAACATTAAAACAGAAACATTAAACCTGCTGCAGAACAAGTTAAAACTCTTGCAGAACAAGGTAAAAACTCTGCAGAACAAAGTAAAACTCCTGGAGACATTGGCTTAGGGAAAGACTTTATGAACAAAACTTCTATAGCTCTAGAGCTAGTAGAAGAAATCATCGAATGGAATCTTTTTTATTAAAAAGCTTTGCAAAGCAAAGGAGACCACCAGCAGTGTGAAAAGACAACCAACCAATTGGGAAAGAATCTTTACCAGCTGTCTCTCAGACAAAGGCCTATGATCAAGAATATATAAAGAGCTTAAAAAAATCTGTCCTCTCAAATTTAAAGAACGAATTAAAAAATGGGCACCTGAAATGAATAGACACTTTTTAGAGGAAGAAGTAAAAGCTGCCAAGAAGCATATGAAGAAATGTTCAACATCGCTGGTCATTTGAAAGATGCAGATGAAAACAACACTAAGATTTCATCTCATTCCACAAAGAATGGCTACTATCTTGAAATTAGTCAGAAGCAAATGCTGGCAAGGTGCAGATAAGAAGGAACCCTTCTCCACTTTTGGTGGGAATGTAGACTGGTACAAACTCTATGGAAGTCAGTGTGGAGATTCCTAAAAATAACTAGGATTAGAGCTCCCATTTGACTTTGCTATTGCCCTCCTAGGAATATATTTGAAGAAATTAGAAGAATCATATCGTTAAGACATATGTGCACCCATGTTCATAGCAGCTCAGTTTGTAATAGTTAAGACTTGGAAACAACCCAAATGCCCATCCACTGGAGACTGGATAAAGATGATGTGGTTTGGCTATAAAGTGAAATATTACTCTGCCTTAAAGAATGATAACTTTGAGTTAAATGGATATAATTTAGGACATACTTGTGAGTGAAATAAATAATTCACAGATGTGTAAATATCATATCTGTTGGCTGGTATGAGAAACTGTTAATAAGTTCTAGAATGTACGATGGGTTTTGTGAAATAGAAAATATGCAAAGGGAAATGTGAAGTAGTGAGAAACGAGGGCTAAAGAAAAAAATGTGATGGTAATAAAAAAAGGAAACAAACCTTATGTGTTTAGGGGTGGAGGGTTGCAGGGTGGGTGTGGGAAGTGGAAAAAATAAGAATTAAATTGTGTCATATACTGGTAGAAAAGAAAAGATAAAAGTAAACAGGTGGAACAGCATTTTACAAAATAAAACAACAAATGGGAACAATTAGTTTTAATAAAATAATTTAGCTTTGGTGGTGATTATGAAGTCTTAGTTTTAAAATTTTACATGTTCCACAATTACATTTCCATGATTACAATTTCCACAGCAGTAGGACTAAAAGCCTTTTTTTCCCCTTCGAGCTGGAACTAGGGATTAAATACAAAGCATCTACACTGTGCTACATCCCCAGGTCTTTTTTATTTTCTGTTCTGAGACAGGTTCTCACAAAGTAGCGATGTTTACCAGGCTGAGATTGAACTTATGATTCACTTCACCATCCTAGATGCCTGGTATTGAAGGAGTGCACCATCACACTTAGGTAAACACATATTTTCTAAAGGGTATTAAAGGAATAGTAAATCTGTATTGAAAACATTCTAAGAGAAGTAATTATTTTTTCAGTGTGTGCTTGTGTACATGCCTATGGGTGGAAAAGAATGGTCTCAATCTCATTATTTCCTATCTTATCAGCCCAATTGACTGCAGTAAGGAAAACATATCCTAGCCATCCATTCTTTATAATTTCCTCTAGAAATTGTTATATGGGAGAATTATACAAAAAACTGTATATATAAAAGTGTATAGGGGACCCTTGACTTATGAACTCAATTAATTCACAAGGGCTGGTTGTACCTCAAGTTGATTGTAAGTCAAGACTATTTTTCCCCTAAGAAATAATGTAAATACCCATAATGCATTTCGAACCTTACAAAGCACTCCTTAGCTAACATTTTCATAATCAAATGCTATCTATAATTTGTACAATTTTCTAGAAACACCATTTTCCTAGTGTATTCACCAAAAATTTATAAAATGCATCTAGTTTATCAGAAACAACAATTTAACACTGTAGTCTCTATTCAAGTTGACATCTTTGGCTTACAGACAATGAGGATGAAATGGATTGTGGTTATTGTTTGGAAGAAGAGTCCCCTTCCATAAGAACATCAGGAACCTGGGTGACCTCTGTCCCTTTTTCCTTGGGAGAGTCTATAGCCCACTAGGATCTGCTTCTGCCTGTCTAGGACTCAACCTTTTCAGGACTAAAAACTGGTCTAAAGTTGTCCTTTTTTGTCTTTTGTCTAATACTGCTCTGTATTATGACATGACATTGTCATTAGGCAAATGAATGCAACGATTGGCCTTTTCTCAGTCTGGATGGGCTTTCTATACAAATATCTGTAGCTCTGTCCATTTTGTCAGGATTTCCTTTATTTCAGAAGAACTTTGGTGCACTGATTGTTGATGCTCCTCCCCCTCTTCAGAAAGCTCCTCAGCTGCCCTTCTCTGTTCCTCAGCCACAAGTTGCTAAAGTTCCACTGTAGATATTTCTTCTGAGTGCTCCTCTACCAGTTCTTCAACGTCACCACTGTTTTCTCACAAGCCTATGGACTCTGCTGTAGTGACAGCATCATCAAACACAGGTTCAATTGACAGCTTAGATTACACAGCCTTCAAAATCCTGTATAATTTTGGGTCACACTTTCTTCCGGGAAGATCTCAGTGACTTTAGAGAGACATTAGCCTCTGATTTCTCAATTAACTTCATACAGAAAAGATTGGCATTTGGGTCATAACTCACGACTTTGGGTTATGTTAAAACTAATATTCCAGTCATAACCCAGGTTGGTCATCTGTGAGGCCAGACATAACTCGAGGTTTCATTATATATGGTAGTAATACAGATTCACTTTTAACTACATTTGTTAAAATGAAATTCAACAATGATTTGTTATTTATTATCAAATGTTGAGCAACTTTACATCCACCTATAGTTTTCATATAACATGTAACCTTTAATATTTACTGTGGTTATCATACAAAAGGTAAACATTAGTACTTATTGTCTATGTTAGCAATTTTCCAGAGCTTCACTAACATGTTTGGTGCCTCATAATCATTGATACAAAAATTATAACAAAGCAAATGACATTGCAGAAGATTTTAATGGAGTCTGATGCTTCATCTTTGAAAGAGAGAAACCTGTTTCCAGAGCGAATATCTGTTCTCAATGTGGCCTATGGGGCTATAACAGAGGCTGCTATATTTTTAGCAGCTGGAAGTGACATCAGCTAGAACTGGAGCACACTGGAGACTGAAATTTGTCACCTTACCAGATTGCTTCCTGGATAGCGTCTTGTCTAGCAGCTTCAAACCTGTTAATGCCAAGTGGGTATACAGTGTCTGAGTAAAAAGGCCCACGTGTCAACCTCAAAATCAAGCTGCTGTTGAGATGAACAGGTCTCAGATAGTTGTATGTTCCCTTGCTTTGTGTATGCAGGAAGACCTGAATCTGTTTGTCTGTAGACATATTAATAAGAATTAAATGATAAATTATGTCCATCAGAGTAAGAAAGAACCTGTCAGACCAATTAATTCACTTCCTCTTGACTATGGTAGCATTGTTCTTTCAACAGTCTGGATGACAGTGGTCCAACTTCAGTTTAAAGGAAAATGATTTGCAGATTTCTCTTCCACATAAAGTCCTTTACCTCGTGATTACAACATGGTTTTGTTCTTTCTTCTTCCCAACTATATTTGGTCAATAGTTCTCATAACATAATGAAATCCGTACTTTGGTTAATCTTTTAAAGATCTGAAAATAAAATCTCATTGTAATATGACAGGGCAATGCTAAGAGAGTTTTGTGTGTGGGTACTTTCAACGATATTAACTTGCTTCTCTGGCCAGAGGTGAAAAAAATCGAATGTTTAAACAATAAGTCTAGTTTTTTTAAGAGCCTCAAAGGTAGATAGGTGTATTGTGAGGGTCAAACTTAACACAATATGTTGATACTTTGAAAATGGCTGTCAAAATGTAATTTGGGGCTCTTACACTTTGTGCTGAAGTGTTATTCTTAGGTTTAACAGGAAAAGGGAATATGTTTAATATATTTGGTCAAGTACCTTTGGCTGATGGGCTAATGGACCCAAGAAATATGTGGAATAATAGATTTACATAAGAAGACCTAGTGATTCATGTGTACTTATCCATTCAGAGTTATGAATAAACCATAATAAACACAAAGCTATGATTTGTAGTTGAGTATCAGTAAAAGATAAATACAAGTGGTGAAAAAATTAAGGAATAACCAGAAGACATCCAAAAATTACTGTAAGTGAAAGAATTTCATCAATTTCTATTTTGTGACTCCAAAGATAAGCGATTTTTAAATTTTATTTTATTTTTGAGCAATAAAAATGAAAGGAAATGCATTAGCAATAATATTATGTACTGCACCTTAAATATGTGAAAACTCTCCTGGAGATACCAAGTCTTTTATGTCATTCAAGAGACACAAATTTTTTGTTTTTTGTTTTTTGTTTTTGAGACAGGGTCTCGCTTTGTAGTTCAGGCTGGCCCTGAGTTCACTATGGTGCCCAGGCAAGCCGCCGCAAACTCAACAATCCTCCTGTCCCTGCCTCCCGAGTGCTGGGATTACAGGCCTGAGCCACCACGTCTGGCATTGTGGTATGTGGTGTTGATTGTTGGTGAGAGTGTCTCCACGCCCAGCATTATATGTGGTTACTGGGGATCGAACTCAGGACCTTGTGCTTGCGAGGCAGGCGCCGGAACCACTGAGCCAACCCTCCAGCCCAGAGACACAAAATTTTGATTGTCCACCTACTCTGTGGGGAAAGAAAAATGTGCTAGGTGACATAGAAAGGACAAAAGTTTAGATTAAAGTGAGAGAGCTCACACCCCTATCTAACATGTTCTCTTTCTCTAGCCCCTTTTTATTTTGTAGCTTCATCAACATGCACCCATCTGAAATTCCAGGGTAGAATATAGGAGCTGCATACTACCACGAGATTTCACTTTGAAGCACCAAGTAATGGTGCATACATTGGTGGTGACCAAAGGACATGTTTTAGGGAAATATCAGTCCCTTGAATTTTACTCATCCAATAGACAGTCCTAAACACTAGAAGAAATCCAAAATGCAATGTGTGTGTTTTAATCATTTGGATGATAAATATCCCCTCAGTTTCCATGCGATGTTTTATTATATGTTGATAGTAAAAAAAACAGACATAAAATTTAAAACATGTATCTATTTTGGCATTAGTCACCTATGTGTATTTATATTAATTTTTTTCAAACAGAATGCATTTCATATGTATATGCAACACACTAGTATTTTTGGTATTTCTCTTTGCAAGCAAGCAAATAAATCCAACCTACTTTTTAATGGGCCTGCTTTGAAACTGCCTCTGGCTTCCCAACATTTCTATAAAATGTGTGTGTGTGTGTGTGTGTGTGTATGTGTGTGTGCATGTGCACACAGTTTAATGAATAATGCTTGAGGAAAAGCAGCATGGTGAAAACATTAGTAGGAGGATAATTCCTAGCTTCCCCTCACCCTGTTCTTTCTTCTATCTCTTTGAAAAATCTGCTATTAAAGGAAAAGTGCTGTGCTTTTTAGAGCCCTCCAAACACCAATATGTCACTGACCTAACCTTTCTTATTTGATATTAAAAATGGGGAAAAATGAGAATCAAGATGTGTCATGTACAGGTACAAGTTCTCAATGTTAAATGTGACCAAGTTGTATGTATAAAATGTACCAATGAAATAAATTTTAAAAGAATGGGGTTCTTATCAGGAAAATTAATAGCTGATACTGCCAGGTCTGTACTATGGCTAAGCTTTGCTTTAATTATTTTATATGAATTCTCTCACTGAGTCTTCATCACAGCCTTCTAAATTAGGTAGTGATATTCTCACTTTGCATTTAAGGTAAAAGAGGTCCTGAGATATTAAATAACTTTTTCCACCAATTCATATTCTTAAAAGGGCAAAGCTGGCTATCATATATAAACTGTCTGGTTTTACAGTCTAAGAAAGTAATCATTTTACTAAACTGCCTCACCTCTAGAGAGTTTCACTGACAAAATGATGTGGCCTGGTCATTGCTTTTTGAAAAAGTAATTCCCTGGAGATTCTGGTGAGCTTCCACAATTTAGAAGCTCTGTCGGAAACCACGCTGACTTGGCTTCTGTGTAAAAGAACCAGTACATCGGTGTAGCGGGAAAAGACAGTCTAGGGAAGACAGACAGCTGAGATACTCCTGAGCAGTACAATGATAAACACCCACCATATGGTCAAAACGATTTCCACTGCCTCCCAGTGAGGGAAGTAGACACTTTGAGTGTGAAATGCACTGCTTATTTTTTGTTCTGTGGTTCCAGTTCAAATTAAATGTTTCACATCAGACAAGGAACTAATAACAAAAGATCTCCTCCCTCAGTGGTGCAGTAAAAATATGTAGTAATTTGAAAGCTGGGAAGAAAATTATTACTCCCAAAGATGCAATAAATATACAATATGTTTAGAGTCCTTTGATGAAATGAACACTGAAGGTGCTGCTAGCAGTACTGCTGCTTAAAAACACAGTAAAAATAAAAAAGAAGCATTTAAAAATGCTGTCTGGTCTGTCAACATTTCGTTAACTTGTAATACCTTAAGGACACAACTTAGAAGTTGAATCTTTAGTGAAGCACAAACTCCCTCTTTACAATACAGCACAGGAGACCAGCAGCTGAACAGCAAGGCATAAAATTTCACAGTTTCAAAGCAGCTTGGTAAAATAGGCTGCCTCTGGTTCTTTTCACCTTTTGCTTGGTCTCTGAAAAGAGTGATGGTCAATGTTTTCTTCACTGAGGAGCCCTGATGTCCGCCAATGATACCCATTTCCATTGTACTCTTTTAACCCTTTCAGTGTCTTGGGAGAGATGCTAGTTTTCACTTTCTCCGCCAACTCACTTCTAAAAGGACTCCAACGGAATGTGTCTAAGCCCATATATTTGATTCCATCTGGTACTGATGGAGAAGATTAACAGAGACAAATTGGAAGTCCAAAATCAGAGGCTGCTGTTGCTGCTACTGTCTATTGCTAGGGAGAATCCAAAGTCAGGTCTCTATGAAGGGAATTGCATGCTTAATATTGCCAGAGTCAACCTTTTTCTTCCTGAAACCTGGCAAGCAGGACACCATAGTGAATAGCAGCAGCACATCATGAAGTGGTTCAGCTTTTGCCTATTTTATTTTATTTTATTTTATTATTTTATTTTATTTTATTTTATTTTATTTTATTTTATTTTATTTTATTTTATTTTATTTTATTTTATTTTATTTTATTTTATTTTATTTTATTTTATTTTATTTTTTGAGACAGGCTCTCACTTTGTCATGCAGGCTGGCCCTGAGCTCACTATGTAGCCCAGGCAAGCCTCGAACTCAGCAATCCTCCTGCCTCTGCCTCCCGAGTGCTGGGATTACAGGCATGAGCCACCACGCCTGGCTAATTTCTTACATGACACAATTATAGATTCACAGGTTACCAGTGAGGAACAGGGAAATCCCATTCTCCATTAACCTTTTATTCCCTAATGTTATCATCTTATATAACCACAGCATAATAATAAAACCATGAGATTGACATTGGTACAATCTACAGAGGTCATTCATATGCCCTTATTCATTGGTGTCAGTGTGTGCATGGTTGTATACAATTATATAGCACATGTAACTTTGTGTAATTATTGCCACAATCACTACAACACTATTATTGAAAAGGCCATCCTTCCTCCTTTAATTTGGTTTTATATTTTTGTGAAAAACCAGTTCGACATATTTGTGTGGTCCATTTTTTTCTTTGATTTGGTACTGGAGTTTGAACTCATGACCTTGTGCTTGGGAGGCAGCTGCTGGAACCATTGAGCTAAATCCCTGTCTGGAGTCTATTTCTTGGTTCTCTAGACCTATACAGATATACTTCTTTGAATAAGAGATCAACTTTGTCTCCATATTTATATACTAAGTCTTAACAGCACACAGAGTGAATTTTCTCTTACACTTTTTAAAATTAACCTCTTCTCGCTTTCACCATTTTTGTTTATTCCATTCAAGAGTACATTTATATGAGCTGGGGATTTAGTTCAGAGGCTCTGCGCCTGCCTGGTAACTGCAACATCCTGAGCTGAATTTCTGGGACCAAAAACCAAAAAAAACACCCTCCCCCAAAAGAGTACACTTATCTGAAACTTTCCTAGCTCCATACTGGCTATGAGAAATGTTCATTCTATCCAGTTTTCAGGGAGCTGGAGAGCCTTTCAGGAGTGGTAAGGGGATCCAGTGCACTGTGGGAAATTGCCAGTTTAGCTTTTCCTTGAAGAAGAGAATGAGGCAATTGGAGGATATATTTATTGGGGGGATATATTTGGTTTGCTTTAGTGCCAACACTAGGCATGCACTCCCAAATATCTTATCTTACATGCATAAGCAATTTAAGAAATCAAGGGGATATTTTTTGATATGGAGCATTGTTTTTCAGTGCAGGTTGACCTATTCACGATGTAGTCCAGGCTGACCTCAAACTCATGGTGATCATCCTCCCTCAGTCTCCCAAGTGCTGCATTACAGTTATGCACCACCCTACTAGGCTGGGTGGGCTTTTCACTGTTAACCAGAAGAGTCCCCAAGAAAATTTACCTGATTTTTGCTACCTTTTTTTTTTTCATCATGAAGAAAGTAGAAGACAACAGAGATTAAGCCATTCACTTAATTAAAGAAAAATAAAAATAAAAGTCAGAGCAAATCAAGACAAAAAATTAACAATCTCTAACTTTCTAAAAAGGTCAAGTAAAAGTTTAAGGAAAGATTACTTTTTTTTTTTTTTTGAGACAGGGTCTCGCTTTGTAGTTCAGGCTGGCCCTGCGCTCACTATGTAGCCCAGGCAAGCCACCGTGAACTCAGCAATTCTCCTGTCTCTGCCTCCCAAGTGCCGGCATTACAGGCATGAGCCACCATGCCTGGCACTGTGGTATGTGGTATTGATTGTTGGTGGGCGTGAGTCTCCACGCCCAGCATTGTATGTGGTTACCGGGATTGAACTCAGGACTTTGCGCTTGTAACGCAGGCGCCAAAACCACTGAGCTAAATCTTCGGCCCAAGATTACTTTTTTTGTTATGGTATGATTTGGGGAGCCTATCAAGGCATGTTTGATCCTCAGTGTTTCTCTCCAACCACTAAATGCTCATTTCTTTAGCAGAAGAAGTCTCCATATAGCATGAAGGCATTCCTGAGTGGTCTGATGCTTCCAAGAAGTTTTATAGTTTACATTTACATGCCTGTGCATTTCATCCTTTAGCAAAATTGGATTTTTATGGAGAACAGTGTAGAAGAGGACCCGTGAAGCTACCACACACTGAAAGTTAGAGGATCAAAGCAGAGCTTTTAGTGGAGAATTCAGTAGTTTTGAAGACAAGCATTGTCCTGTTCATAATGCTTCTTAAAGCAAACTTTGCCTTAGCCTCGAGTTTTTCATGCCAACTACACAGTAAGTCTTCTCTTTTAATTATATGGCCATCATTATGAAGACTGAAATATGGTTCTGTCTTTCCTTTTCAACTATCCTATGTTTTATTGATTATTCTCAGGTTGTTTGAAGAAGCTTCAGATAGGACATGTGGAGATATATATTATATAAATGTAAACCAACTAAATTCTATTTAATTCCATTTTATTATGTGTGGTTCAGTGAAATCAAATTCAATTCAGCATTTGTTGTATGTTAAGGAAATGACCTTAGAATGAATACTAAGTATCTGCATTAAGCACAAAAGGATTATTTCTGTGATATGCCACTGGCCCCCAAGGCAGTCCCTCTACTCTACCTGACTAGAAAGTGGTACTTTAAAAAATAAAGACAAAAAGTAGTTAAGGTTATCAAATGTGGATAAAAAAGGAATCTCTTATTGGAACTCAACATCTGTTTGAAACAAACTGTAACATGTTCCCTGGAGGATGAGTCTATAATTTCCTGGCTTTGCCTTGTCTGACATGTCATCAGTGGATAAGAGGGCTGCTGAGAGATATAGGCTGGGACACGGTAGTCAAAAAAGATAGCATGACAATGGTACATTTGCCCTCAGAGCAAGCATCTATTATGGGAATTTATTTCTGACAGTGGTTGTGGGTTGAAGGCCCATTACAAGCTTCACATTCTTGATTTCAGCGAGCTGCATAACAGAATGCCCATTATGTTTTAAAAGAGATGCCAGCTTGTGCTGACTTTATGTCAAGCTGGGTAAGTGCAAATGGGTTAGAATCTTAAAACACCTTTGGTAGCTTTTCCTATCATGTTGATCTATTGTGTTGCTTGGCTAACACAGCAGTGGCCTTACTTTAGAAAATAATGCTAACTGGTTCTTGGATCCAATTAAACTTTGGAAGGAAAACAAAAGAAATCCAGATAAAGTAAAAGTGAATTTCTCTATATCCATTTTTTCCCCCTCAGACTGATTCTCAGAAGTCAGACACCCCGGAATGCAAGAGACATTTGAGGCAAAGACATTTCTTTCATTCCAGAAAGTATGTGGCTGGTTCTGACAGATTGCCACTGGCACAAATGTGACGAGGAGGCCTCTAAAGCCTTTTAAGGAGCTGCAAGATATTTCTTATGCTGTACCAGTATGAAGTGATGGAGAGACAATCAAGTACCCTCTCCTGACTCTCAAGGCATAGACATTGACCCAAGAGGCACTGCACGTCTTTCCCTTCCCCCATAACATTCTTCCACTGAGTAGTGAACCAGTCAGGTCAGCCTAAATCACACTTCAGGACATGCCACTGACAGCTGTGTGGGGATGAGGAAAGTGAGGCGAGAGGCAAGTGTGAGAAACACGGCAAATCTTGATGTACAAAGACTTATAGTATGTCCTGCATTCCTTGTAAATCAAGAGGCCACTTAGTGGTGGGGAAAGTTAAAAGCAAGCATGATGACTGATTTAAGTGCCTATTAAACAAGATTTTCAAAGTTGAGGTTCCCACGTAGGCATTTCTTATGTGTTCATTAATCAACGACTTACAGGTTGTGTTTATGGAAGCCAGAGGCAGTGAGAAAGTACCTTACATCTTTAACACCTCAAATGTAGCTTAGTCAGTAACTGGAATGTTTATGGGAGACTGACCTGGAGGCAGGGAGCTCTGTGAGAAGGAGAATATCCATCCAACTCTCTGGACAATTAAATAGAGTTATGTAGGAGCCATACTGTACTTCTGAAGCTTTTCCTAAGTATTGTTTTGGTGTCCTCCTTTCTCTGGTTTTGCTTCCAGAATAGAAATAAGGGAAGTATATATCACTAAACTCTATAACATGTTAGTGTTTTTTTTTTTTTTTTTTGAGACAGGGTCTCACTTTGTAGGTCAGGCTGGCCCTGAGCTCACTATGTAGTCCAGGCAAGCCTTGAACTCAGCAATCCTCCTGCCTCTGGCATTGTGGCATGTGGTACTGATATCTCGTGGGCATGAGTCACCTCACCCAGTATTGTTGTATGTGGTTAACAGGGATCGAATCAGGGACATTGCTCTTGCTAGGCAGCCAGAACCATTGAGCTAAATCTCCAGCCCTGTACATTTTAGTGTTTTTGATCAACATGCTTGGTAAGAATGTATGGAAAGAAATCTTTAGCTGTATTGGTAACTAAATAAATGGGGTTACTATTGAAATATTTTCCCCCTACCAAAACAGCAAAGGAGGAAAGATTAAATCTTTAGACTGAAGAAGGTATAATGAAATGATTACACTCATATATATGCTGGCAGGACTATAAATTGCTACAACAGTTTCAGAAACATTTTAGCAGTTTTTATAACTTTTCATGTGGTAATTTAACTTCTGGAAATCTAAATATCCTCTTGGAGTTAATTCACTAGATAATATTTTAGATAAAAATATCCTCATTGTGATTTTGTTAATTCAGGCAAATATCAGAGAAAACCAAAACATATGAAAATATGGGAATATATTTAAGTATATTATGGTATAGGTACATAATGCATTATTGGGTAGTCATTAAAATGCATTTACAAGGAATTTTAATTACATGGGGAAATATGTTTTAATGCCATTGGAGGAAAATGGCAGAAATCTTTATAGAGAGCAAACACAGTCATATTATGAAGGAGACAGGGTAAAAGGATCCAGTCAGAACCCTCGTGGCAAGCTCCAGTCCCCCATGAGTCTGACAGCAAAGGATTAATAAACAACAAAACAACAAAATTGAAACCTTAAGCAAAAGGCTGAGCTTGACTCTTGCTACTCTGAGCAGCAGTGACAGAAAGCAGCCAATACCCTGGGCTTGCCCCACCTTTGTTTGGTACCAACCCTTCACACCAAAAGTCCAACAACATTATAATATATACACAGTAAAAAGGATGGAAGAAAATAAAAATGAATAGTAAAATTGGGTGAATTTGGGTGATGGTCCTATAACTTTTTTTTCTGAATTTTAACTTTTAATTTCTTCAACTTTTCTACTCTACATATTCACTAGACTCATAACTTGGAATATTTTATTCAAAATATTCAGAAGACTGTATGTTTGGAAATTAAAAATACTGACAAATGAATTTGGTAGGTTATTTAGAGGTTAAAATGAGCTATTTTCTTTCCTTTTTCATTTATTTCTGAGAGTTGCAAAGTAACCATATGTTAGTATTAGGTAGCATGACCCTGGACATCGTATTTTATTTATTTGGCAAGTTCATTCAGGTCTCTATTCAAGGCCTAATAGGTAAGGAAAGAATCATACTGTTATCTTCCCTTGATTTAGGCTTACTAAGTGCTGAAAATTTTTCAAAATAAGTGTTCATTACTTTATTTAATTATCTCAAATACTCCTTCACATAGATTATACTTTTATGGTACACATTTTACAGACATGAACTGAAGCTTAGGAAAGCTTGGTAACAATCTGAAACACAACTTGTTACCAGTAGACAGTTCAAAACTATGTCTATCTTAATTATATTGTTTGATACACTACTTTCTTTTAATATGTGTGTAAATACTAAGACTAATACAGTGTTTCAATTTGATACTTACTCTTGAAGTTTCCCAGAAAAATCTCTTCAGTACTGCAAGTCATCAGGTTAATGTATTATAAATTACCAGTAATCTCAGAAGTAGGTAATTCCAGGGGCCTTCAAAAAACTCTATGATGCCTGGGCACTGAGTAGCTATCTCAAAAACTTTTTGCTCTTTCCTCTTATTTTTCAGGATGGCTGAGGAATTATAAAGTATTGTGTATTCACATGCATATTCTAAGCATGGAGGAGAGGGGAGCAGCTTTATTTTTGCAGCATTTTCTTCTTCTTATGGTTCAAAATCTAACAAAGTCCTCTACAGCAAGGCAGGGGATGTAGCTCAGTATGGCAGTGCTTGCCCCACATGTATGAAGTCCTAGGGTCAGTCTTCAGTATCACTATTGCCACCACCACAATAGCAAAAGCTGGTACAGTTGATTACTTTTTGTGTCCCTGTGAGGAGACAGTTCTTCAGTGATCACTTGTATTTCAATAGATCTTGTGAATAGACACAACGATGCTTTTATTTCTGGACTAGTTTTTCAAGGATGTCTTAATAGTAGATAGCCTTGGAAAATAGAAATAATGTGTTTTTCTGGGACAGGCATGCTTATTGTTCAGTATAAAAATGTAGGTTTCCATCATAAAACACACAATAAACTCAGGGTTCATCTCCTGTGTTATAAGCCATGGAAAGTACAAGCATCATGAGGCCCTCTTTGTGTCAACCTATGGGAATCAGGAACTAGAGCACAGGTTCAAGAAAATGTTGAAATTTTGGTCGCTGCTATTTCTGTTCCTGGGATTATGCCAGGTTCTATAACATGATGAAGTTCTAAGTTGTTATCTTGTAAGTAGGGTAAAATCTCAGCCCCTTCACATTTCTTGAGTCCCATGGGCCAAATATTTTTCATATGATTAACCCCAGCTGAGAGGGAGGCTGAGGTAGATATTGTAGGGCAAAGGAAAAAGGAATAATCAGACTTGGCTTAGGTAAAGTATAATTAATCCCCCCAACTAGGCATATTGCTCCTTCAGCTAAAGCTTCTCTCATTAAGCTAGTAGAGGAAATTATTTAGTAAGTGACTGTCTTATTTTTCTCATTGCTGAGACAAAATACCCTCCACTCAAATTTAAAAGAGGAAGTGTTTATTGTGGAACATAGTTTGTAGAGGTCTCACTTCATAGTTGGCTGCTTCAAGGCAGGGTGGCCTGGCAGAGAAGAAAGAGTGCACGACAGGTAGAAATCAGCAAGGCAGTAAGCACTGAAGTAACAAAACAGCAAGGGACAGCAGCAACCTGCTTTCTGTTCTTTAGATTCTATTAAGGCTACATGTCCTTAGAGGAGGACTCATATCCAGGGTGAGCCTTCCCATTATCCATGCTAAGATCTATATCTACCCTATCAGCGGACTAACCTAGTAATCACACAACTCCAATCCCAACATCTCCTATATTAGATCTAGACACCTCTGAAAAGCCCCATCTATGACCGCATGAAGCTTTGAGGGGACATCTGGACAAAAGTTATAACATTGACAAACAGTGTCTGGTGCAACAAATGGACATCATAACAGGGACAATGTGACAGGTTATTCAGGGAAGTATAAAGTTAGAATTTTTTTAGCTTCAGAGAAGAAAGACCACATTTTGTTTGAGAGCTCAGCACAAAAGATTTATGAGAGCTCATGCTATTTTGATTGTGCTATGAAAGTCAGTCAGAATTTTGATAAGACCATGTTGGGAATGACTGGGCTTGGAGGCAAGGCAGTAGCATCACTGAAGATGTAGTGTGAAGAATACACACAGCACATTCGAGGAGCAGTAAAGATGAACTAAATTTAAACATAAAGTTCAATTTTCTAAGTAGCCCATGAAGCTACAGTGGAATAGTGGAGTTTATAATGAGCTCTGTGAATTTGGAAAACATTAGTTTATCACTATCCCCCAGTGAGACCACATACAGAATGGCAAAATGAAACTTGGGGTTTAATATACAGAACCATAACAACCAATAATATAGAAAGTGGTTGTAATTTACATAGAAGTAAGAGTGTTTAAAAGTTAGCATTACTGCTGGGAGTGGTGGCTCACGCCTGTAATCCCAGCACTCGGGAGGCAGAGACAGGAGGATTGCTGAGTTCGAAGCTTGCCTAGGCTACATAGTGAGCTCAGAGCCACCCTGAACTACAAAGTGAGACACTGTCTCAAAAAAAAAAGTTAGCATTATTAACATTTGTGTGATAAAGGGCAAATCAGCTGAGAACTAATATGTTAAATACTATAGTATTCCCTATTGATCTTAGCCCAAAGACCAAGAAATGATGAAATAGCAAGATATTCTAAAAATTCTCATTCTACGGAAGCCAAGAGATTCACACTAGGAGTTACAAGTCTGTCTGAGAACTTAAACACTTCATTTATTGATTTATTATCATTATTTTTAGAATAAGGCTTTTTGAACTTGATGTTTAGTGAAGGATCGAACAGCTCTGATATTTTTGTATTTCCAAATCAGGATATTTAATTGCAATTATAAAACGTGAATCTTCCCTTGATTACTATCCCCATTATCTCATTTAACATGCATGCATACCATGTGGAGGCAGTATGACACACAGGTATGCTAAAACATACACTTAAAAATCCATGAAATGTTTTTAGGTCAAATTTGTGTTGAACTTCTTTTCTACTCTACTTCTTATATACCAAATCATTTTGTGACAGGTGAGGTCAAGATTATACTAGGAAACAAAAGTCTCATAGTTTTAAAATTAACATTTTATTTAATATCTTTTGAGTGAGGTCCCTGTTCTATGAATTATTTTACAGAGAAAGCTTTTATTTAAAATTTTTCCTGTCTGCTGTTTTTAATGTTTCATCAAATGGATTATTAATTTGTATGACCCCTGATGGTTCTATGACTCAATTCACAGGGTTTTAGGGGGAGACCAACTGAATGTATAGAAACATCCATGTCTTCAGCTTTCGCTTTGGGCCTTCTTTCTGTCATCTCCTTCAAAAGCCTGTCACTGTGGAGTGTTCCTTCAGTGCAAAGAGATGGGAAGAAGCTCAGTCTGTTTGGAGCCTGTCATTCCTTATGAACTCTTTTGTGAGAGATAGAAAAAGACAGTAGGCAAGGAATCATGTTCCGAGAGCCTGCTACGGAAGGGCATTGTGAAATGTACCCGGTATAGAAGTCAGAGTCTTGGCAAAAATTCTTTGAGTTAGAGGTTACTGCATTGTGTATTTTTTCAGGGAAGTCTGACAACCTCAACAATTAACAATGGCAAGAGAAGAGTGCTTTCTCAGCTCAGACTTTGCATCCAGTGCTTTTCTAGGCACATGTCTAAGAGGAAAGAACGGAACACCTGGGCATGAAGAACTGGTTACATAGTGAACACAAATATTTTTAGGGACAGGAAATGGCTTGAAATGCCATTTGCAAATAGCACACACAAATGAGTGCCAATTAACAATGGTGTAACTAGAGTAAGGAGGAGATCTGTGGAAACCCAGAATGAAAAGATCATCAGAGTATCACAAGGTTAACAAGAAAAGCTCTCCCCACAGAGAAGAATTTTTAAAATGAAGGTGCTTTGTAACACATACCTGTGGTGTTCCTGGTACCATTCTTTTATGCAATAAATATTTATTTAGCGTGTGTTGTGACATAGCACTATGCAGGATGCATTAAGGTATACAAGGAGGTCCAGCCTTGAATTCTTTTCCCAAGTAGCATCAGGTCTGTTAAGTAGGTTCACTTATTCCTCACTCCTGATTGTTTTTGTTTTTCTGAAGTAATATCCTATCAGCATCATACTGCTGCATCCATCTCTTGAAGAAGATTCACTCCTCTGATTGGCATGTTTGAGAGAAGGGACTGGCAGGTGATGCTCAGTTGTGCCCTATCACTTGCATTTGAGAGCTGGCTGCTTTTTAGGAAACACTCATTCTGGTTTGCACCTCAATGCCTTATGTTTTATAGATATAGGTCTCCACATGAGGAGTGGCCTGCTGCATACCAGAGTTCCTTGTGACTGAGTGGTTAAGTCTTCCAAAGTCTAGAGTTCATAATTAGGAAGCACACCTGATCTACTGCTTTGATCTAGGCTTTCCATTAGCAAAGATTATATTTTTTAAAATTTCTGTTAGTATGACTTTGTGGGTTATGCAATTGACTCAGAGGAATATTGTTTATTTAGCCTCTTTACCACATCCAGGTTGTCTAATATGATGTATAGGACAAATCCACATGTAACTTTAAGGGAAAAAAAGTAAGTCTTATAAGTACTGTAAGTGTGGCTTGGGTCTTTTAAGATTCCTGTCCTGACCCAGCAAAGCTTGTCATCAATATAGAAAAGATTATCTTTTAAAAGTTTCAGCATTGACAGACTAGCTTCAGGAATACACCACTTTACTTGCTTTCAATTGTGCTTTGAATTCTTGGTTGTTGATTTTCACTCTTCCTCTCATTTCTAGTCTGGTTTCTGTTTTGGGCCCCCGATTTGTATATATAATGGCCTGCTTGATACTTCAGTTGTATGTTGCACAGGTTTTTCTCTTGAGTCCCCAAATCTCTCTTCCAACCTGCACCTTCCCCAGTTTTCTTTATCTTGATAAATAATAACACCATCTATATGTCACTTACTGTTCAAGTAAAAGGTCTCTGTGTAGTGTATATTTGGATGATTATTTGATCAATGTTTGGCTTACTTGGGTGTCATCCCCCTTTTATTGCAGTGTATCTACCACACTTCTTAGAGTATGTGGCACAAAGTGAATACTCAATAAGCAGTTGTTGAATAAATATATTTTAGTAATTAATCCCAGTTCTCATATTTTCAGTTTGCTGCAGGATTTTGTTTGGCTTTAGGCCTTTAGGTTTTACTTCCTCTTTAGATTATGCAGCGGCCTTTCCCACTAATATGAAATTATGTTTTGGATCTAGTCTTATAGAGAGATTATATTGAATTCTTAAATGAGAGGTCTGGGGTGGGAGAATATGGAAGATTTATGGAGGAAGGATAAATTAAACTGGACTTTGAAAGAAGGAGAATTTTGGTGTATGGTGGGTGGGAACAAAGGAATAAGATCTTTCTGGCACAAAAAAATCCCTAAGGAAAAAAATTGTAGAGGTAGAGAAGCACTGATTATTTTGTGAATATGGCCAGAAGACCAATCTGTGATAGGGTAGAATCAAAGCTCCAACTGGAAAAGTAGGCAGCAGGTGATTTGTATAAAAATATACCTAAAATTTATCCAGAAAATATGAATCTGCTTGGTAAAGACATGCAGTATGAACTCTATACTGAAATGGTTAAACTTTAAATGAAAGCTACACAGATAGAGTATGAAATTAAAATCTGTTCCATTAGGTTATGACCAATTTCCTTGTGAGATGCATGTGGATGAATTTTAGAGGATTTCACAGAAATATGCTGCTTTTGACAGTGTTAATATTTCTTGTAAAATTCTTCATATCCTCAACATGGTTTCGGATTTGCTGTGAAATTCTGCAAGTGCAATTATTCCTTTGTCGTCTCATGGAAACATATACTTTCTGTGAGCAATTCAGTTTCCCTAGATTTGCGGCACAAATAAACCCTCTCCCATAGCAATGAAAATGAGAAGATGGGAGGGAGGGACCTTTGGTTTCTTGGAATTTTTCGGTTAAGGAGTCTCCATTGGCTTCAGCAACAGGGAATAATTAGTGTGTAATGTGGAACAGTGTGAGAAATCATTCAATTTCAAGAAGAACAATTACTGAGGAGAAAATGCTTCCTTTTCCCTAGATCCTGCTCTGAACACATTTGTGTCGGCTGCTTGCTTTTGTGAATTGGAGGCCACCCAGCAAGTTGCTGTTTTTAGCAGCGATTATTTCACAGACTCATTTCTATCTATCTTTATTTTATTTTTGCAGAAATGCTTTCCTCTTTGGGTGGCTTGTGTTGAACTGGAACAGGGATGGTTCTGGGACTAGTGGGCATGGACACATTGTACATATATGTAAAGGGGAAATATCTTCCTTACTATAATCTGATTTAGGAAGATCAGGATTCTGCCTTCAGAAATATGGAGGATCATCATGTGGGAAAGTAAGTAGACATTACCTTGAGGTCCAGAGAGTAGATCTAAGGCTAATAATCAGAAGTTATAAAGAGGCTGACCTTGGGTTAGCAGTAGTGCTTCATTGCAATTAGAGATTTTCAAAAAAGGCTGGGTTACCTAGTTAGGTAATGACCTTTGTGTTTCTAAAAAAGTGTTTAAGCAGCGATGAATGCCAAATTGTCAAGGATGTGTTAGAGAAAATTTCTGCACCATGTGGGAGTTTGAATTAACCTCAAAGATCACTTCCCAAGCTCTGCTTATCTGCAAATCCTACTGCCTTTCTCTGTAATTCTACCCTTATTTTAAGAAAAAGCCTGTGGGTTGGGGATTTCGCTCAGTGGTTCCTCTGCCTGCTTTGCAAGCATAAGGTCATGAGTTTGATCCCTGGTACCTCTCCTTAAAACAAACCCTAAACTCACTTTCTGCACAAAGCTTACCTAGTTCACTTCTATATATTTGTCTGCTTTCCATACTTAACATTAATGATTATATTGTTAGTACAAGGTTTCAGTGAACACAACTGTCCTTAGATACAAAGAAAAACACAAAGACACAAATTGCATTTATTACAGATGGTATAGGTACAATAAATTTACCTAACTTAATAGTTGAATTTTTCCTGAACCTTTTGGGATTATAGCAGAGGGTGAGATTCATAGAAGGGATAAGGTTATTGTTATGGTTTGTATTTAGCTGTTCCCCTAAAGCTGGGGCTTTCTTTTCCAATTGTGGCTGAATCTGGAATATGTGATGTTGGGATTAAGAATATGTGATTACTTAACCATTACATGTGAGTGCTTGGTTTGGTACCATCCTAATCATGGTAGCCTGGATGGGATAGAAGGTGCAGAAAGATGATGGCAAAAACTTTTGTTGCTTTTCTGTCTTCTGCTGCCATGAACTGTTGGCACTCTGCCACCCTGCCTTGGAAACAACTGACCATGGACTGAAACCTCTATGAAATGTTAATTGAATTAACCTTTCAGACTTTAACATTAGGTGTTAGGTATTTTGTCTCAACTATGATAAAAAGTAACTAAGTTATCTTTGTCAAATAGTGTTTGTTTTGCCCATATCTTGTTTGAGATCCTAAGCTAGGTGTCAGTAAATAACATAAAGATTGCTGCCCCTGTGGACTTTATGTGTATGTAAATTACCAGTACATAGGAGCACTGAATTTAATCTTGACTCCCTTTTTCCCCAATTCTTATTTAGTATAACATTAAAGAAGGAACATTTATGGACCAACAACTATGTGCTATGTGCTTTACACATGCACTCTTAATCTTTGAAAGAATCACCAAGAAGTAGGTCAAGTAGACGGATGTTTTTATAAGAGAAAAACAGAGGGTGACAACATTTATTCAATACAAAAAATAGGCAGGATGAGAATAAATTATGTTTTAGGTTAAACTTTTATTGTGTACCCTTAAGACATACCATACGATTCTACAGGATACATACTACAGTGAAAGAAATTAACATTTCCATAATGTCACAGTTACCCACTTTTATTCTTTTGTTTAGGGCAACTAAAATTTACTTTTGTAGTAGGAATCCAGAATATCATACAATTTTATTAACTATAAATTTCTATATTTGTTCAGTTTATATACCTGTTACTTTATAACTTCTCACCTATATCTTATCCTTTCCATATTGCCCTTTGGTTCTAGTAACCAGTGTTTTGTTCTCTCTGAATATTTGACTTTTTAAAAAGATTCCTGAAGCATTCTTCTTCCTTTATTCAGCCTATTTTATTTAACATAAGTTTTTTACAAATTCATTTATGTTGTGAAAAGTGTCAAGATCTCCTTTATAAAGACTGAATAAAATATGTAAACCATGTTTTCTTCATCATTCATTAATGGACACTGTTGTTGTTTATGTCTAAATGTCCCCCAAATCCTCATGTGATCATAGGTGGGGCTTTTGAAGGGTAACTGGATCTAGGGTTTCTGATACAGGGATTAAATGTGATGGGACTAAAGGTGTTATTACTAAATTAGTCCACTGATTATTTTAACAATGTGCAATGGGATGGCCCAACCTAGGTGTGTGTGGAAGCACTTGAAAGGCAGGTAGCCTAGAAGAGATAAAAGGGAGAAACAGGCTATTGCTGCTTTGCCATCTTGCTGCCTTCTGCTGGCATGAACTCTTTCTCCTCTGAGATGTGCCATTTCCATACTACCTTGCCTTGGAACCAGCTGATTAGAAATGCAAACCTTTTTCTAAAATTAATTTATTTTATTGGTACATTTCATATACATTTATCATCACGATTGACATTGAGAATTTGTTTCAGTAAACCTTTAAAAACTGAACTGCAGTGAACTTTTCCTCCTTTAACTTGAGTGTCACATATTCCGTCTCAACAATGAGAAAAGTAAGCAAGGCAGACTTGTTGTTCCCATTTCTCAACTACTATAAATAGCATTTTAGTAACCATGAGAATATAGATGTCTCATTGACTTCATTTTTTTATTTATATATACAATAGTAAGATTTCAAGATCATATGGTAGGTCTATTTTTAACTTTCTTAAGACCTCCATACTGTTTTGTAATCACACACACACACACAATTTCTGGCAATAATATATAAAAGTTCTCTTTACTTAACAATCTCACCAACACTTGTTATCTTTTGACATTTTGATAACAGTCATGTAATTATTATGAGATATTATGTATAGTGGTTTTGATTACACTTTCCTGATGATTAGGGGTGTTTATCTCTTCTACATTTCTACTTCTCTTCATTAAATAAATATTTATTTATTCTTGAATTGGGCTACTTATTCGTTTATTGAGAATTATGATTTCCTTACATACTCTACCTTGAAAGTCAACTTTTATAAGGTGTAGAGTTTGCAAATGTTTTTTTTTTTCCAATTTGTACACAAGTTGTTGTGTTATTTTTGATTGTTTCTTTGTTGTGCGGAAACTTTTCAGTTTGATGAAATCACATTTATTTCATTTGTTTCTTTTTAATTTTTATTAGTACATATTTTCAATACATAATGACTAATTTCACTGTGGATATTTGTTACATGTAGATGACAAAAGTAAACTTTTTTTATAAATTGAATTCTTTATTGGTACAATTTATATACATCTCAAAATCATGTATAACATTGGGGAATTTGTACCAGTATATGACACAAGTTAATTCTCATTTTTACCCATATCCCTACACACCCACACCTCCTCAACCCCTTTATACATGCTCTTTTATTTTCTTTCTGTATCATATTTATTCCTTCCCCTCATCACATTCCCACACCAAGTTTCCTATAGAAATTTTGCACTCTATAAAAGCTGTCATACTTTGTAAAGCTCATTTGTATCTACAGGTGTTCATGTCAAAGAGAAGATCCGGTAATTGTCTATCTGTGATCTATTGATCTATTGTTAGTATATCCTCCTAAACTTTGTTTTTTTGAGACAGGGTCTAGCTTTGTAGTTCAGGCTGGCCCTGAGCTCACTATGTAGCCCAGGCAAGCCTCGAACTCAGCAATCCCCCTGTCTCTGCCTCCCAAGTGCTGGGATTACAGGCGTGAGCCACCACGCCCGGCACTGTGGTATGTGGTATTGATGGTTGCTGGGCGTGAGTCACCACGCCCAACACTATATGTGGTTACCGGGATTGAACTCAGAACCTTGTGCTTGCGAAGCAGGCGCCAGAATCACTGAGCTAAATTTCTGGCCCAAATGTTAACTATTTTTATATCCCCTCTCAAATAAAGGATCCAGTCAAGAAAAGGACAACTGAGGGCTGGTTTCGGCTCCTGCCTGGTAAGTGCAAGGTCCCTGGTTCGATCCCTGGTAATCACATATAACAATACGGGGTGTGGTGACTCACACCCACCAGCAATCAGCACCACATACCACAGTGGTGGACATGGTGGCTCACTCCTGTAATCCCAGCACTCAGGAGGCAGAAGCAGGAGGGCTATTGAGTTTGAGGTTTGCCTGGGCTACATAATGAGGTCAGGGCCAACCTGAACTAAAAAGTGAGACCCTGTCTCAAAAAAAAAAAAAAAAAAAAAAAAAAGGGCAACTGAAATGAGGACATACTTCTGAGAAGAAGTACAAATGGCCAAGAAATACATGAATAAATGTTCAACATTGATGGGTATTAGACAAATGCCAATTAAAACAATACTGAGATTTCTTCTTATGTAAGAAAGAATAATTATTAAAAAATCAAATAGTAACAAATATTGGTAAAGCTGTGATAGAAAATAAATCTTCCTGCATTGTTAATGGGAATGTAAACTAGTATATCTACTATAGGAACCAGTATATTGATGAAAGAACTAAAGTAGAAATTCCATTTGACACAGCTGTTCTCCTACTAGGTATCTTCTGCAAAGAGTTAAATACATCATACTATAGTGATACATATATATCCTTGATTATAATAGCGTAGTTCATAATAGCTAAATCCTGAAAGTGGTCCGTATGTTCATTAACAGATGAATGGATACATGAATATATTTGCACACAATGGAATATAACTCTGTCTTAAAGTAAGATAAACACACCATTTATAGGAAAATAGATTCACCTTGAGAACATAATGTTACATTGAATGAATCAGACACATAATTAAGTATTGTATGAGTTCTCTTATACACGAAACACAAGTTGTACATAAAGAGACAAAAATTTTGTAGAAATTAGGGAGATAGATCTTTTGCAAATGATAAAGGAATGAGAAGATTGAGGAAATGGGAGGAAAGATGGAAGGAAAGGGAATGAAAGAAAGGAATTATGTATGTATGTATGTATGTTATGTACTTGTACAAGGTCCACCCAAAGAAATTAGACATTTTGTACTGCAGTCAAGTACTGATAAAATTTAAGAAATACAAAGAATCAATGATTAAAAGAGGTGTTACTCTGGAAGAACAAAAAAAAAAAAAGAAAAACCTTAACAAAAGAAGAGTAGAAAAGACTCAAATAAATGCAATTAGAAATGAAAAAAAGGAAAATCACACTGGACAATGCCAAATCCCAGAAGATTGTTAGTAACTACTGTGGAAAAGTGTACTCCAACAAATTGGGAAATCTTCAAGAAATAGTTTACTTGAAACACATGAATTACTAAAATTGAACCAAGAAGACATAAAATCTCTAAGTAAAAACAGTGAATTGAGGTAGGAATAACAAATCTAGCAACCCCAGGATATATTCATTGCTGTATTGTACAAGATCTTCATAGAAGTTATATCACTAATACTTCTGAAACTGTTTGATGAAATTGGAAAGCAAGAACGGCTGGTAAACTCATTCTTAGCAACTAATATTATCTTGATATTAAAACTGGACAAAGACTCAATAAAAAAGAAAACTACAGGCCAATCTCCTTAATGAACATAGTACAAAAATCTGGAACATGATATTGGTAAAGTGCAACAAATCACTTAATAAATCATTCATCATGATCAAGTAGGCTTCATCCCAGGGATGTAAGGATGATCCCACATATGTAAATCAATAAAAGAAATACATTACATAAACAGAATCAAGAAAAAAACATGACCGTCCCAATAGATCCAGTAAAAGCCTTGAGAATATACAACATCTAGTCATGAAAAAACCTCTGAAACATATACATGAAAAAAAGTTCAATATTGCTAGCCTATCAAGAAATGGACATTTAGACAAGATTTCATCTCACTACAGGAAAAAAAAAATGTCTGTCGTCCACAAAACAACCAATAATAAATGCTGGTGAGGCTGGGTTTGGGCCAAGGAACACTTCTTCATTATTTTTGGAACTGGAAACTGGTACAACCACTATGGAAATCAGTAAATAGATTGCTCAGAAAACTAAAAACAGAAATTCCATTAAACCTCGCTATTCTTCTGTATATCTTTCTGAAAAACATGAAAATACCATTCTACAGTGCTACATGCATAGCTGTGTTTATAGCACCTAACTCATGACAGTGAAATCTTAGAAGCATCCTATATTTCCATCAACAGATGAATGGATGAAGACATTGTGGTATTTGTACACAATAGAGAAGTGCTCTGATTTAAAAAAAGATAAAATTGAGTCATTTGTAGGAAAATTGTTGTACCTTGAGACCATAAAGTTAACTGAAACAAATCCAACATAATTCTTAAATATCACATGGTTTCCTTTCTATGAGAAACTCAATATATAAAGTGAAATATAAAAGACATATATATATATATATATATATATATATATATATATATATATATATATATGAGAGAGAGAGAGAGAGAGAGAGAGAGAGAGAGAGAGAGAGAGAGAGAGAGAGAGAGAGAGAAGAAGCTATTGTAATCCAGCATGGAAAATGTATCTAAAGTGTGCCTCAATTTAGTAAATATATAGTCATATATTTTGGCCTATTAATCTGTTTACTTATCTGTATGTATGACAATTACCTTCATAAGGGTTTATAAGATAAAGAAATTCTAATTCAAGCAAAAGAAAAAGGGGTGGAGAGGAAGGGGAAAAATTGAGCTGGTTATAGTATCTCACACCTATAGTCCTAGCACTAGGGAGGCAGAGGCAGAAGGATTGCTGTGAGTTCAGGCTACATAGTGAGTTCAGGGCCAGCCTGAACTACAAAGTGAGACCTTGTCTCAAAAAAAGAAAAACAAAAGCAAAAACAAAAAAAAAATTGATATGTCCATGCAACAGTTCCCTACAATGAGTGTAATCATTTACAGCAAACATGTATTAATAACATTTTTCAAAAGCAAAAATGTATAAAAGACAATACCTCGATCTGATGAAAACCATTTGTGATAAATCAATAGCCAACATCATGTTAAATGGGAAAATACTGAAGAATTTTTTCTCTGAAAACAAGGACAAGATGAGGATGCCAACAATTACCACTCCTGTTCAATACAGTAACTGAAACATTATCTTGAACAATCAGGTAAGAGAAAGAAATAAAAGGTATGTATAGAGAAATAAAAAGTGAAATTATTGTTATTTGCAAATAGCACTATCACATTACAATTTACATAAAATACCAAAAAACCCACCAAAAAAACTGATAGCGTGAATAACTAAATTCAAGACAGCAGCAGGATACAAAACCAATGGATAAAAATTAACAGCATGTAAAAGACCCATAAGGAAACCTGAAGTATCTGAAAAAAGAAACCAAAGGTGAGATTAGAAATGGAAAGACAAGATCACAGATAGACAATTTCCGGATATTCTCTTTGGCATGAACACCTGTAGATGCAAATGAGTTCTAGAAAGTAGGACAGCTTTTATAGAGTGGAATATTTCTATAGGAAACTTGGTGTGGGAATATGATGAGGGGAAGGAATAAATATGATACAGAAAGAAAATAAAAGAGCATGTATAATGGGGGAGGAGGGGGGAGTGGGTAGGGATATGGGTAAAAATGAG
>PVIC010012359.1:0-39798 GCA_004025085.1 Thryonomys swinderianus | reverse complement strand
TCAGGCTGGCCCTGAGCTCACTATGGTGCCCAGGCAAGCCGCCGCGAACTCAGCAATCCTCCCGTCTCTGCCTCCCGAGTGCTGGGATTACAGGCGTGAGCCACCATGCCCAGCATTATATGTGGTAACCGGGGATCGAACTCAGGTCCTTATGCTTGAGAGGCAGGCGCCGGAACCACTGAGCTAACCCTCCGGCCCTCTCTAAAATATTTTAAAAATCAGCCTGCCCCTCCAAGGTAGGTAGTATCCCATACTCCTAGCTCCTCTCCCTCCAGTGGCCCTACTTTTATCAAAGTGTCTGAACTTTTCATGTAGGAGGTGTGTGTCTTGAAGCCATTCCCCAGGGGTAAGTATGGGACCACATATGTACTTCAAATAATTCCAGAGTAAACTGATATGTAAAATTTCTTCCAGGAAAAACTGGTGTTATCCCAGGAGAGAAGCAGTGTATCACCTTGAAAGGAACATGCAAACTCATAGCCTGCACATCTACAGAAGATACCATTGGTGTCTGTAATATGAAATACAAATGTTGCAGGAAGTGGTGGATATACGAACCCTACCCAACACCTGTTCCCAAAGGAAAATCCCCTTAGATGGGAGCAGCTGTAAACCCTTCATACCCCAGAACATTGGATAAGTTTTAGAAGCTTCTGTTAAATAAAAAATTTTTTTCTCCCTTAACTGGAAATAAATGTCCTGCTTCCACAGGTACTGACCCCTGGGGCATTTATTCAGAACAGACATGTAAACCTCTTAAAAACTACAAGAATTATCTTGTATTATAAATAACAGAAGACCTTCATACTTTGAACACATATATAAAAAATATTAGTTTATGAAAAAATGAAATTTTAAATATGTTAGAGAATAACAGTATGAAATAATGTTTGTCTAAAACAGACTGTTAACCTCTTCATCTCATTAGGGCAAGAAAACATCATTTGGGGGTTTGGGGATGTGGCTGAATGGTACAGCACTTGCCTAACATTTGTAAGATCTTGAGTTCTATCTCCAGCACCACAATATATTTTTATTTTAATGACATTTATTTACACAAAAAGAGGGTTTAAATCAGATATACATAAAATATGAAAGAACACTTCATGGACCACTTTACACAATAAAATAGGAAACATTTTTACAGCCATTAACACTTAACTGTGTTGACAACAGTTGTGCCAATGTAACAGTTACAAGCAGATGAACTTCATAAAGAAATTAGTCAAATTCTTAAAGAAATGAGTCAAAGAGTGAAATGTAGAAATGTATATAACATTGGTTGGTAATAGAGTGCACTCACTTTTATAACTGCTGTCATTAGAATCAGTTTTTTCTATTCCATTTTTCAAGGAAGTTGTGTCCAAGGGTATTTCAGATTTCAGGATTTCAACATTTGAGATTTTAATGTTTCAGGATTCTAATTTTCAGGAGTCTAGAATTTAGGTATCTCAGTCTTCGGAATTTCAACATTTGGGATTATGGTGTTCAGGACTGTTGCTTGGGAGGTTGATCAGCACCAAGGCACTCTGCCAGCCCACTCATGCCAACACTGAATTGAGGTAGATCCCCTCCAACACAACGTGCTATAGGAGAGGCAGAAGAGAATGCTTGCCTCCTCAAGTCAGCTCACCAGGGTAGTGGAGAGCTGGGCAGTTGAGGAGCTGAGGGTTCAGCCTGCCCAGTCAGCTCCTTCCACATGTGCCACACATCTGGTGCTAGAGTATGGAGCAGACAAGGAGTATTACATGAAATGAGTTCCACGATTGAGAACTGAGTCTTCTACAATGAGACCAATAACACCACACAAAAAATTCAAACCTCTTTGTTTTCTTAACCACAAATCTTATGGTCAATAATCTTATGGTCCTTTGAGAGATGTAGATGAAAACAACACTGAGATTTCATCTCACTCCACAAAGAATGTCTGCGATTACAAAATCAACCAAGGATAAATGCTGGTGAGGCTGTGGGGAGAAAGGAACCCTTCTCCACTGCTGGTGGAGATCTGTGTGGAGATTCCTCAGAAAACTCGGGCTAGAGGTCCCATTCGACCCTGCTTATCCCCCTGCTAGAATATACCCAAAGGAATTTTAAAAATGACATTGGAAAGAGAGATGTACACCTCTGTTCATAGCAGCTCAGTTCATGATAGCTCAATCTTGGAAACAACCCAAATGTCCATCAACTGGAGACTGGATAAAGAACATGTGGGGTTTTTTTAAATATAAAATGGAGTGTTATTCTGCCATGAAGAATGATAATATTGATTCATCTATGTGCAAATGGAGACATCTGGAGGACACACTAATAAGTGAAATAAATAGAACACAGATACGCAAATAACGGATCTTTTCTTTGATATAAGTACCTGTAGATGTAAAGGAGCTCTAGAATGTATGATAGTTTCTGCAATATCCAAAAGGAATTTGGTGTGGGAATGTAATGAGGGGAAGGAATAAATATGATTTGGAAAAAAATAAAAGAGTATGTATATAGGGGGTGGGGAGGGGGTGGGTGGGCAGGGATGTGGGTAAAAATGAGAATTTACCTGTGTCACATATTGGTACAAATTCCCCAATGTTTTGACTGATTGTGAGCTGTGTATATATTGTACCATAAAGTTTACTGAATAATGAAAAAAAATGTTTAAAGATTGGCCAGAAGGAATTATTTGCAAAGTTGGGGAAAGGGGAGCATGGTTGCTAAAAAGATTAACATTAATAAACAAGTACTTTGCATTAGGACAATAGAAAGTATGGGTTTAGAACAGCTCAGAAATCAGCAAGACCAGACCCATAGAAGACTCAAGGATGCAAAACTAAATCTTTCATTTGAGAAGCCAGTCTTTAGGAAGATTGCTTGTTACACATTCAGTTTTCTAGATCCTCAAAAGCCACTTCTGCTGTGTCCTAAGGGGACCCAGCTACTGCTCAAGCTGATGGTTGGCCTTGACCTCATTCATGTAGTATTAGTTTCTCAGGCATGTGGATTGTAAGACATATGAGGTCATGGTAGGTTTTTTATTACATTTTCAATTTCACAGATTGATATCAGGTTGTTTAACATTATTATGTCCTCTTCGTTCCACTTTGGAAGTTCATATGTGTCTAGGAATCTATCCATTTCTTCTAGATTTTCCATCTTTTTGGAGTACAAATTTGTGAAGTATGTGTTTATTATCCTTTGGAGTTCCTCTAGATCTGTGCTGATTTCCCCATTTTCATTCCTTATAGCATAGATTTGAGCCTTTTCCTTCCTTTGATAAGGTTAGCTAAGGGTCTGTCAATCTTATTTATCCTTTCAAAGCACCAATTCTTTGATTCATTGATTCTTTGTATTGTTCTCTTTGTCTCCATTGCATTAATTTCTGCTCTGATCCTAATAATTTCCAACCTAATATGAGCTCTGGGTTTGTCTTGTTCCTCTTTTTCTAATTGTCTGAGGTTCATCATTAGGTTGTTTATTTGAGTTTGCTCTACTTTCTGAGTGTAGACATTCATTGCTATGAATTTCCCTCATAGAACTGCTTTCATTGTGTCCCATAAGTTCCTGTATGTTGTACTGGGGTTGTCATTTAGTTGTAGAAACTGTTTAATTTCTTCTTACTTTCTTTTGTGGCCCATTGGTTGGTCAACAGAGTGTTGTTCAGTTTCCATGTGTTTGTGAGGATCTTGGAATTTCTTTTGCTATTCAGCTCCAGTTTCAGGGCACTATGGTCTGATGTATTCAGGGGATAATTTTGATTCCTTTGCATTTACTTAAGCCTGTTCTATGAACTAGAATGTAATCTATTTTGGAGAATTATCCATGAGCAGCTGAGAAGAAGGTATACTCTGGCTTTGTAGGGTGAAATATTCTGTAGGCATCTATTAAGTCCATTTGCTCAGAAGTCTGATTTAGCTCAAGTATTTCCTTATTGATTCTTTGTCCGGTTGATCTATCAATTTGTGACACTGGAGTACTGAAGTCCCCTACTAATATTGTATTGGTGGTTATCTGGTTTTTCATGTCTTCTAATGTCTGTTTTATATAGTTGGGTGCATTGGAGTTTGGTGTATAAATATTTTTGATTGTTATTTCTTCCTCTTGGATAGTTCCCTGTACGAGAATATAGTGACCTTCTTTATCTCTTTTAATCAGTTTGTGTTTGAAATCTATTTTATCTGCAAGCAAAATAGCCACTCCTGCTTTCTTGCAGTTTCCTGTGGCATGGAGGATTGTTTTCCAACCTTTTATTTTCAGTCTATGGTTTCCTTCTGAATTAGGTGTGTTCCCTGTATGCAGCAGATTGTAGGGTCTTACTTCTTGATCCAATCTGCTAGTCTGTGTCTTTTAATTGGCCCACTGAGTCCACTGACATTAATGGTTATGACTGATAGGGACATATTCAGAGCTGCCATGTTTCCCTGTTCTTGGTCCTTTTCTTCCTTGCTTCTCCCCTTTTCTATTTAGTTTCTTATTTGCCCCAGTAAATTCACTCTCCTGGGTCTTGTGGGTATGGAATTTTCTGTGGTTTTTTTTCCCAAGATGTTCTTTAGACTATTTTGGAGTGCAGGTTTCATATTTGCAAAGTTTTTCAGGTGTTCTTTATCATGGAAGTATCTTATTTCCACATCCATTCTGAAAGATAGTTTTGCAGGATACAACAGTCTAGGTTGGAGGTTGTTTTCCTGCAATGCTTTAAATACTTCTCTCCATGCTCTCCTTGCATTGAATGTTTGTCTTGAAAAGTCTGCTGTGATCCTAATGGGCTTCCCTTTGTAGGTGATTTACTTCCTTTGTCACTGCTTTCAGTATTTCATTCTTGTGTTGTGTATCTGGAACCTTGATAATTATATGTCTAGAGGTAGATATTTTTATGTCACAGTTTTTGGAGTCCTATAGGCCTCTTTATCTGCATGTCCATTCCTTTTCCTGTGAAGTTTTCTGCCGTTATCTCTGATAATTTTTTTTTATGTCTTTTGCATTGTCTCCTGCTTCCTCAGTGACTCCAATCAGTCTTATGTTATTTTTGTTTGAGTCATTTAGAAGCTGTTGGATTGATTTCTCATGGTCCCTTCCCTTTTCTATAGATTATGTCTTTCCTGCTCATTGGTTGCTATTCTGTCCTCTAGGTCTGAAATTCGGTTCTCTGCTTCATTCATCCTAGTTCACAAGTTTTCGTCCTCCTTCATCATCACCTGGAGCTCTGCTTGAAGCTGTTTAAAAGGTTCCATTGCTTCTGCCATCTTGGATTCTATCATCTCACTGATCTCTTCTTTAATGATGTCTTTCACTGTGGACAGTATCCCTGTTTTGATCTCAGAGATGAGTTCTGATTTCCATTTTACTAGATCTGCTTTAGTCACCATCTCAAAGAGTCCTGGTATTTGAGTTTCAGTTTGCTCTATTTCCCTTTTCTCTGTATTTCCCTGTTGTGGTGATCTTTGTGCCTCTTTTTTTGTTTTTTGGGGGTTTTTTGTATATTTTCTCATTTCTACTCTTTTGTTGTTACTAATGCTATTTGTTTAATTCCTGCCTGATGACACAGCAGTGTTTGTTGCAGGTCTCTTTCTTTCTTTTATCTGGGGCCCTTTGGAAGTGGCACCTTCCTGGGTTGTCCTCCTTGAATCTGTGATGACCCTTGAGAGTTCTCAGTTCTGACACATCATGGAAGGTATTTGAACAGAACAACCACATCATGTTTGTTACCATAATACAATCAGTACCAATATCAGAATTAAACACAGTAAATAAAATGAAAAGTTTTGTTAATTTCTATTCTGAAGACTTTGAGCTCATGAGTTACCTCTATGTCCCTATGCCAAAATTTAGAATTAATCAGCAATGTGTATACAACATGTAGATCGTAAATGTACCCCCAGAACACTTTGGGAATAAAAGGTCACTGGGGAATCAGGGAGGTAGGGAGACAGAAGGAGAATGAAATAGGCTTAGCAGATTTATAAAGCTCACCTAGACTTGAGAGCCTTGTATATGCCAGTGGGTAACAGAGGATAAAAGAGCATGTATAAAACAGTGCCAACTATATGCTTTAAGACCGCTGGAGACTTTGCACACCTTCTTATAATAGTACAGGAGAAGAGATAGGGCAGCCTAAGAGTCTTTTGCTTCTGGGTATTGGTTCTGACAGGAAGATAGGAGAAGGTGTGGAGACAAGAGGTGAATAGAGGGATCTAGGAGTAGATGGCAGAACAGAAGCTAGATTCCCTTGATTTTTATCTTGCCTAGTCTCTCAGCGAGGCTCCAGTGTGGAGGGATGCAGGAAATGGGTCCAGGCTCCTCTTGGGCCTGTGTCGTCACAATGCAGCTCCAGGGTGGAGTGGGGGCCAGCTGGCAGACCACAGTCCTCTGAGCTGGGAATGGCACACAGAGTCTGCGACCTGAGTCCTATAGATGCAGCTCTGGAGTGGAGTGGGGACCAACTGGTGGGCCAAAATCCTCTGTGTTGGTAATGGCAACCGAGGTCTGTGACCTGAGTCCTTTAGGTGCAGCTCTTGGTCCAATCTTTAAACTTTTCAGACTGTACAGCTCTGCTATATATTTCTGCTTCTCACTGTAGATTTGGCTAAAAGTATCCAGCAATAACCATGACACCTACTCATTATTGAGCTGCCTTGAAATTTCCTCTGCCATATTAATTAATCCACCACCCTTAATCTCAACCTTCTGCAAAACCTCAAATATGAGCAAATGTAGTTAATCTTCCTGCCAGAGCATAATACTCATGGCCTCTACTCCTACTGCCAAAGAAAGTCGCTTTTCTTAACTGAATCTTCCTGCTCTTCTCCTTTACTGTCTGCATCTCATCAGCATTCTGAGAGAAGGATGCTGACAGGAAGGACTTAAGCAACCTTGGGCAGAAGGGGGACAATGAGTGGGCCGCCAACTTAAATATGTGTGCATGCACACGCGTGCACACACACACACACACACAGAGGCAGCAGCAGTGAGTCACCAACAGCACTCCAGCATCCTGTGACAAGCAACACAAGAGGTCAATCATGCCAGCAGAGGGCATGTAAGGACCAGGAGGGGCTATACACAGCTCTGAGAGCAGCCTGGAGCTAGCTCTGGTAAAGGGCACCACAGCAATTGAGAGAGCAATGCAGAAACAGAGTAAGGACAAATGGCCAACAGGTGGGACATAAAATTTCTGGCTGAAGACTGGCACCAGTATTGTAGATAGGTAAGTTAATTAAATATCCTGTAGGCTGACAGGGCCTGCCCTCAAGGAGAAGAATTAAGACACAGAAACTGAAATTCAGCAATGTAAAAAGAAAAGAAACTACTGTGCCATGTGCTTCCCCGAGGCAGGAAGTCCAGTGACTGATATTCTAAATAAATATTAATTGCCTGGGCTGAGGACCAAGACCTTAACCCCCTCCCTTTCCAGGAAAGATCCATGCCCCACCCCTTAACAAAAACTCTTGCTCGTTTCCTATAGACTTGCTCTGTGACTTGCTTACTCATTGGACCCCCCATAGAATCAGAATTATCATATTAGTTGGTCATAGCTTTGTCCTAGCTCATGTCCACCTTGTGATTTCTCATTGGATCAATGTTACCTAAGTGACTGAACTTACACTCTTACTAGTTGACTAGAGTTTTGTCCCACCTTGAACCCACCTCACCTTGTGGGTTTGTGCCAAAAAATGCCTTTGAGAACCAGGTGGCCAAACAACCCCGCTTTTCCACCTGCTTCAGTCTCCCTTTGACAGAAGCTACCTTTCTCTCAATAAATTTTTCCTATTCCTAACCTCCATTGTTCCTAGAATTCATTCTTCTATTTCAGAGATCATGCACTTGTGCTTTGGACACCTAGCAAGCCTGGAAATTATATCTCTGTTCCCAAAAGTAGGGTTTCCCAAACCTTAAAAAAAAAAAAAAAAAACTCTGCCTGTGGGTTTGACCCACTCTGATGTAGAAAATTACCTAGCCATTTATATAGTAATTAATTCATTTCATCCAACTTCCTCTGTACCATTTTTACCCTATTTCTTCTTTTCCTTATTTTTGCTAGTCAGATAAAGTTACTTCTCATTTCTTTAGCCCCCTCACTTATTTAAAAATAAGCTTTACTAGAAGTCTCAACTAAACACATGTTAGAACCAAAGATTTTCCTCATTCTACATACTTGCATACTTGCAGCTACAGGCATCACATGGCCAAGAAATAGCCAGAAACTGATTTCTGAATAGTAGAGAACACTCTGGGATGACTTCAGAGCATAGAACAGTAAAAGAATAAGCACTGAACAACACCAACAATTTTTAAAAATTATATATTATTGAAAATACATGAAATGGAATATTATGTAATAATTAAAATTTCTACTTTTTGAATATTCAAAAATGACATGGGAAAATATTCAAAGTAGTTTAACTCATAAAATGAAAGCTAAAAGTGAATTATGAAAGGGATATTTGATGACTAAAAAATAAACCAATATAATGATTTTAAGTAGTAGAATGACGTATCACACTTATCATTATATCAATAATCTTATTGATTGTGATTTTGTACTAAATTATAATATTTATGAATAAGAATAAAACATATTTAGTATATAAGCATGTGTATTTTCTACAGAAAAAAAATTATTACTGATTTAACAAAAATATATTTAATAGAAAGATAAAAATTCTGTGAGGTAAGAGAAGAAAGTTTAAGTTCTCAAGCAAGAAGCAAAGTGAATATGAGAGGTAGTTTTGTCTTAAGTTCTTACAATATGAGGAATTGGGGATATTAGTAGACTATAAGTGAAGAAATACCTGAGAGGTGAAATAAGATAGAGATCATTAATACAGCAAGTGCTCACACTGCTGAGCAGAGGGAATAAAAATAAACCATGAATACTTGACAAATTGCAGAGCATCTAGTGCTTTTCTCCAAACCATATTTAATAAAACCTAATAATCTCTACAACAAATGTACTATCTGATAAGTTAACTCCTTTCTTCCTCTGCTGTAATAACTTGATAGTTATCTGGTTTTCTCCTCTACGCTCTTTTAAGGAAGATACCTGTCAAAGCAACTCATCTTTGTTGAGGCCTGCATGAGTGATAGGTTCCTTTCAACTTTCACCTGGATTCTGTCAGCCCACCTCAAGGATGCAGTCAGCCTTCTCATTTTCTTTTGATGTCTCTGATTGACAGTCCCTGTATCACACTGAGCGCATGGGCCTCTTGAGCAGCACACCAAGCACACCCCTAGCTGCAATGCTGTTGGGATGGGAAAAGAATGTTTATAAAAAATGAGAGCCACTCAAATTTCTGCCCATTGTGTTCCACAAAGGACTTCAGTTACTTGTTCTCATAAACTTGATTCTTGTGCAATGGAGACTGAACTTCCACATTGTTTCTCATGAAAAAGAAGTCATGCAATCACAGACACATGAAAAAAAAATCACAGAATCTGAATCATGATCAAAGGTGGCTGAAGTCCCAGAGCAGTCTGGTTCAGCAAAAGGAATGGTTACCCAATACTAACACTCCCCTCCGCTGCCCTTTGGTAGCTGGGTGCTGATGAGGATGCAGCCTGATGCCATTGTCCCTACAATAGGAAAAGAGGCAGAAGCTGAGCCCAGCCCCAGAGACCATCTTCCCTGGAGCTTCATTCTCTCACTGGCCCCCCCTTTGTCTAAGGCCTGTAAAGTCTGACTACTTCTCCAGGAACCCCAATAGGGGACAGTGCGTCCCTGAACCCCTCTGCCCTGACCCAGCTCAGGGAAGCTGCTGTTTTCACAGCCTCAGTAGTCAAGAAGGACCTGCTTTAAGCAGTATAGCTTCATGTCCCATTCCTTGAAACTTGAAAGCAGAAGAAGCACACAGAAGAAACTATGATAGAAATAGAACCTCCTTCCTAGTATGAAAACACTGCTTACCCTGAGATGAGACTATCTAGAATGTTGAGAAGATCATACAAATTCAGGAATGTGAGTGGACCTTCTTGGTTTCTAGAGTTGGATACTTAATTGTGCCTCCTTTAAGTATGCCCTGGGCCTTGGGCATCAGAACCGCAGGGCTCCACAGTAGGGCCCAAAGGTACCACTCTATCAGCAATATGCTTATGTTCCATTGTCTTTTTAAATTTTCCATTTGTCTTTTGATGCTTTATGTTTTCTAAGATTCTCTCTTCTCTGTTTTTATTAATTAAACTTATTGGTACATTTTAGATATAGATATAACATACATCACAGGAAATTTGTATTTATACACAATATATCTTGATTTTTCTTTTTGTTTTTCCATTCCTTCACCCCCCCTTCAACCCCTCTTCTTTTCCTTACTGACAAAAGCTTTGCTTCTATTTTTCGCTCTTCTCTCATTTTTTCTTTTCCACTGCTTCCTTTCTCCTTTCATCTTCCCCACTTTCCCTTCCTTTTGAACATTTTATTCCTATTTCACAATGTCTACTACAAAATTTTGATCCTTATTTAAACTTTCATTGTCTCATACCAGAGAAACAATGTAGTATTTACACATTGTGTAATCTCAAAGTTCATCTATCTCAAAGTTTATCATTTCTATTTATCTAGAAATTTCTCCAGTTTATCCTTCATTATGGCTAATACAACATTGTATTAAAGAAAAAACACCTCATCTCTATCCTTTCATCAGCTGATGGGCATTTTAGAATTATTCTCTGTAATTCTGTGAGGTATGCTATTGGTATTTTCATCAGGATTACATTAATTCTGTATCACAATTTTGAAGCCTGTCCATTTTTACTATTTTGGTTCTTCCTATCCAAGACCAAGCCTATAACTTCCAGTGTTTCCCCTATGTTTTCTTCTAGCATTTTCAAATTTTCAGATTTCATACCTAGGTCCTTTATCCATTTTTAAATGATTCTTGCATAGCGTAAGAGATTAAAATGTAGTTTCAATATTCTACATATGTTATCCAGTTTTCCCACAATCATTTCTTAAAGATACTGTCTCTTCTCCAATATATCTTTTGGAGTTTTTTGTGAGATGACTATAGGTTCATAGGTTTCTGTGTCTTAAGTCTATGTTTCTATTTTTGTGCTGGTACCATATGTCTTTGCCACTATAACTTCATAGTATAATTTGAAATTGGGTATTATAAAGCCTCCAACCTTGATCTCTTGTTTGTTTGTTTGTTTTTGAGACAGGATCTCACTTTGTAGTTCAGGCTGGCCCTGAACTATGTAGCCCAGGCAAGCCTCGAATTCCCAGCAATCTTCCTGCCTCTGCCTCCTGAGTGCTGAGATTACAGGTGTGAGCCACCATGCCTAGCACTGTGGTGTGTGGTGCTGGGGATCAAACTTGGGACCTTGTGCTTACAAGGCAGTCACTGGAACCACTGAACTAAATCCCCAGCCCCAAACTTGGGTTTTTTGCTTAAAATTGCTTTGGTTATTCTAGCTTTTTATTTTTTGCCTCTATGTTAATTTTAGAGTTGTTTTTCTAGTTCTGTGAAGATTATCATTGCAGTTGTGATGGGGATTGAATTGGATCTGTGGGTCATTTTTTCAATATGGCCATTTTAACAATAGCAATGCTGTCAGTCCATAAGCATGTGAGCTTCTTCCACCTTCTAGTGCTTTCTTTCTTCAGTATTCTGTAAGTCTCACTTTAGAGATCCTTCACCTCCTGAGGTTGATTCCTAGGTTATTTGTAAACTATTGTGAATGGAATTGCTTAGTGATTTCTTTGTCAGCTAATTTTTATGGCTATATAATGTTCATTACTTGAGAGAGCAAAGTGGAAGATAGATAAATAGGAAGTAGGGAAATCTTTGGATGGGGATAATGGATTGGGGAGCCAGAGATGGAGAAAAAGGGAAAGCAAGGAAATGGAAAATAAAAAATTGAAGGGAGATTTGACCCTGCTATTCCCCTGCTAGAAATATACTTGAAAGAATTAAAAGAACCATATTGCCAGGCTTGGTGGCTCAAGCCTGTAATCCCAGCACTCAGGAGGCAGAGGCAGGAGGATTGCTGAGTTTGAGGCTTACCTGGGCTACATAGTAAACTTAGGGCCAGTCTGAACTACAAAGTGAGACCCTGTCTCAAACAAACAATAAAAAAGAATCATATCGCAAAGACATATGTGCACCCATGTTCATAGAAGCTCAATTCGTGATAGCTCAGTCTTGGAAACAACCCAGATGCTCATCAACTGGAGACTGGATAAAGAAGACATGCTTTTTTAATAAAATGGAGTATTACCCTGCCATAAAGAGTGACAAGTTTGCATATGTAAATATTGTATCTTTTCTCTGGTATGAGAACTTGTAGATGTAAATGAGTCCTAGATTGTGGGAAGCGACCTGGGGGTCATCACTGTGAGGCCTGGAGATTTGCACTGGGTGCTGCCCTAACTAGCAGTTAGGAGGTCTGCACTATGAACGGTGCTGCCCAGCTCTCAAGAGAACTGCAACCTCATCCTGAACTACGGGATCTGAGTTGCTGCCTTGGGGTGCCAGATCAGTGGCGACAAGAGGTAAACACCTCTGGCCCGGGGTCGCCTTCCATTACTCCTTCTGTTAGGAATTGCTGTTCTTTCCTTACTGATCAAGTTGCTTTATAATCTTTGCTAGATTTTCTGACCATGCACTAATGGTAAAAGATATTGCTTTAAGGGTTAAATAAAATAGCAAAGAGAAGTAACTTCTTTTTGAGTAGCTAATAGGGAGATGTTTTAAAGAATAACAAACACCTGAACCTTGAGAGTCACAGCTGGACTTTAGCATAAGATAAGAGACCTGCTAATTGCCTGGGGAAAAGTTTTAGGAATAGGGAGGGCACATTCTGTAGATTATTAGGTGTTCCCTGGTAGACAGGTTTATCTCTACAGCACCTGTGAATTAAGGTTGTGTTAACTGTTGATTTTTTTTACTACTATTTACCTTACTAATTATTCACACGTGGGCACCCTAGCTAGAAATACTATAAAAGAGCACTGAAAAATAAACTTGGGGCCTGCTCAGCATTGACTGAGAGGTTCTCCCGATCCCATTATTCTGTCTTCTTTCTTTTCTCAGCCGCACCCCTCGACTTCACAAATCCGCTGTTTTGTCCGGCAGGCTCCGGCACTAGATGTATCATAGATTTTATGAAATAGGGACTATTCAAAGGGAAAGTGGTAGGGGAAAGTAAGGAGAGGAAGGAATAAGTATGATATGAAAAGAAAAAGAAAGCACATGTATATAGGGGTGGGGTGGTGAGGGATATGGTAAAAATGAGAATTAACTCATGTCATATACTGGCACAAATTCTCCAATGTTGAGTATGATTGTGAGTTGTATATAAAATGTACCAATAAAGAATTCAATTTTTAAAAATTGAAGGGGGCCAGGCATGGTGGCTCACGCCTGTAATCCCAGCACTCGGGAGGCAGAGACAGGAGGATTGCTGAGTTCGAGGCTTGCCTGGGCTACACAGTGAGCTCAGAGCCAGCCTGAACTACAAAGCGAGACCCTGTCTCAAAAAAGAAAAATTGAAGGGGGAAGATAATGAAAATGAGCTTTTCCAAATGGTATGGAAACCAAGAGATTGAAGGAGTGGGAGGGAGGAACAGGGTAACGTGAAAAATAAAGAATTAAGATGTATTGTGTACATGTACCAGTTCCTCATGATGGATGTAATCATTAAGCACTGCAAACATGTACTAATTTTTTTAAAAAAGAAGATAGAATTAGAGTATCAGGAGGAAACATAGATGACATGAAGAATGTTTAGTGGTGCAAACATGTTCATTATCTTGTGATGGCAGTTTCACAAAGGTACACCTATGTCAAAAAGCTGTGTAGCTATACATTTTAAAATCTACAGTTTATTTGGGCATTTATCCCTCAGTTAGGATATTTTAAATGGTTATGAATATTTTTTAATGTCCTTAATGAGCTGTTGTTCTGCATCTCAAAACACTATGGAAAATTTATCATGATCTGTGCAGTATACAAGTTATAAAAAACAGGATATCTAATTACAAACATATTCTCTCTTTAAACTTACCCTGATATTATCATTGCTTTATACACACATATCAGGTTATCGCATAACCCATAATTTTATATAGTTAAGCAATAACTAATAAAAAATAAATACCTAAGAAAAAATTAGATTTATAACCATGCAAAACAAAATAGACAAAGACAAAACTTTCTCAAGAAACATACCTGTTATGTCTGAAAGATGAATAATTTTCATTCACTTGAGTCTGAGAAACCCTACAGCTCTCTAGCCTCCTTTAGCACTTTTGTGAAACCAAGCTGGGGGGGTGGACCTGTGGGTACGATTAGGAAAAGCTGTGGGACAAGAAAGCACTGTCAGTTCTGTCCCCAGAGAGCACTGCCAATTCTGCCGCCTCCAGGCGTGTAGCATAGCACATCTACCTAGAGCAGGGCAAGCCCCAGATTCACAAGACTTGCCCACAAAGCTACGTTCAGTCTCCCCTTCTCCACTCTCTGAAGGCCAGTGTCAGGCCCTGCCACCAGCCTCCCCAGCAGAAGCCCCAGCCCCCACCATGAAGCCTTTCCTCCTTGTGTCTGCCTTTTTCTTCATTTGGGATCCAGTGCTGGCAGGTAAGATGGAATATTCCTCAGGGAAAAGAAGAGGCTTCATCTACCGAAGCAAAGCCACTGAACAACACTGTGAGTGTGCTCCCATCAAGGAGCCCTGAATTCACAACTAGAAAAAAGCATCATTAAGTTTTGATGTCAATAGGACCTGTGTTTGAATCTTGGCTTTCCAAATTGTTAGCTGAACAAAACTGAGTTTCTCTGAGCCTGTTTCTTCAACATGAAGAATCTTACAATGTGAAAATAATAACTTTCAGGCCTCTGAAAGATTAAAGAGGATGATATGGAAATATGTCTTTTGGCACTGTTAATTTGTCTCTGATTAAAAGACATATGGATCGGGCTGGAGATTTAGCTCAGTGGTTCCAGCACCTGCCTTGCAAGCGCAAGGTCCTGAGTTCGATCCTGGTAACCACATAGAATGCTGGGCATGGTGACTCACGCCCACCAGCAATCAATACCACATACCACAGTGCTGGGCATGGTGGCTCACGCCTGTCATCCCAGCACTCGGGAGGCAGAGACAGGAGGATTGCTGAATTGAGGCTTGCCTGGGCTACATAGTGAGCTCAGGGCCAGCCTGAACTACAAAGCGAGACCCTGTCTCAAAAAAAAAAAAAAGGCATATGGATCAAACCCAATGAAAACCGTGAAAAACCAACTCACCAAGCTTTGTAAGGTACTAAAATTGCTGATAACTACTCTACTATGGGTGGGCTCCTTAGGCACACGAGGAAACAGCTCTGAACCTGCTTGTTCATGAGAATCACTGGGCTCTTGGTGATAGAGAAGATGCATGGTCAGGTGAGGTAGCCACTAAGGGCACATGAGGAACAGCATGACTGGCCTTGCTTATATCCTTTTCTGATTTAGAAATCTCATCTTGAATATTTTCTTCACTGAATTTTACTGAGTCAGTTGAATCCTCATGTTGTCAAGGCTCCATCTGATTTTCTAGTTTTCCTGAAGTACTTTCTAGGCAGATGAAACAGATTTTCAGATAATGTGTCTCCCACCAGTAGGATCCAGGCTTTCTTAAAGCTGTTGACAGCACCAGCCCCACTGTGGTTTATGACAGTAGCTTCATAGGTTCCAATCGACAGCTCCTGTTTTCCCTTTGGTGCATTATACCTTCTCAGGGCTTATCATTGCTGGAGAAATTTCTTGCCTCATTATATAACCATTATGTTTTATTTTCCTAAAAGTGTTACAAAATATCCAGGGATTCTACCTTGCCAACACAGTGATTCCAATCCTTTTTGACTTGGATAAGGTACAAATTGCTCAAAATTTTTACAGATGGACAAATATTAGCATTATTTTATTCTTAATGTCTTCTGCTATATAAAAGGAAAACCTTTGTATTTGACTGTTCTAAAGAATAACAGGCTTGCCGGGAATGGTGGCTCATGCCTGTCATCCCCAGCACTTGGGAGGCAGAGACAGGAGGATTGCCGAGTTCAAGGCTTGCCTGGGCTACATAGTGAGCTCAGGCCAGCCTGAACTACAAAGCAAGACCCTGTCTCAAAAAAAAAAAATAGCAGGCTTACAAATTTGTAAACCTACCTCAACTGGTTTGAGCTTGAATAAGACTTCAAAAATCTCAAAAATAATTTCACCCTCCTTCCATCTCACCAGACCAACCCATTTCATAAAAACTTCATAGTATTTGTCATGTCTTGCCCTCCCAGAGGTATTTCATGTTTCTTTTCTTTTGTATAGAATGAAAATTCTTTGAGGCTAAGATCTGTACATTATTCAACGATGTACCTCAACAGTCCTTGATTCACAAGATCTATAAAAAACACTTTGAGAACAAACAGTAATGAATGAACAGTTACTACAAGAATGTGTGAATGCCTGAGTGCAGACCTAACATGATTATTTGGCTTACATTAACTGAACAACTCAGGAGAACTCCCAGGTTACTAGTTGTCTAAGCTCAAAATGCTGTTACAAAGTACCAAAGATTGTATAGTTTAAACAAATTTATATTCGTGCAGTTCTAGGCCTGCCCTCATCTCTCATTTAATTTAAACTACCTTCTAAAATTCCTTTCTTCAAATACAGTTACACTGGGGGTTCAACTTCCAACATATAGGTATCAGGGCAACAGAATTCAGTCCATAACACTAATTAATATTTTTTTCAATTCAATTATTATGACCAACTCTTGGAATCCAATGAGACAAAACTTGAAGGACTAAAGTGATTCAATTGCCCTGTAGTAAACTGTCTTTCCATCCATCTTTCTTATAGGTTTGAATCCATTCTCATCACAAATTCACAGGAAATGCTATAAAAATGGAACCTGCAGACTTGAGTGCTATGGAAGTGAAATGCTAGTTGCCTATTGTATGTTCCAACTGGAGTGCTGTGTTAAAGGAAACCCTGGGCCCTAATAGAAGAAAACAGCAAACACCAACGGACTTGAAGATCATTGGTCCTTCTATCTTTTACAAAGCTAGGGAAGTTAGATTAAAGTAGGACATTGTGATATGCTCACAGCTATTGGCTGTTAGCATTTTTTTCAAAATCCCTTAAATCTCATAATGTTGGAATGGGAGGGTAAGCAAAAGACATTTTTTTAATCTTCACTGGTACATTTTATATGTATATCATGATCACACCCAATATTGAGAATTTGTACTGGCATATGACATGACAATTTTCATTTTTCCCCATTCCCCTCCCCACCCTAAAACCCCCACCCCTTAAATAAGTTTTGGTTTTTCTTAAGCTTTGTCTTTTAACCATAACATTTTTCTTTTCCCTCATCACTACACCCCTTTTGCCCTTAAATATTTTCTATTTCACAATATCTATCATGCATTCTTGAACTCATTTACATCTTCAGTTTCTCATACCAGAGAAAAAATATGGCATTTACACATCTCTGAACCATTTATTTCATTTATGAGTATGTCCTCAAAGTATGCCCATTTGAGTATAAATGACTCAAACTTAACATTCTTTATGGCAGAGTAATACTCCTTTTTGTGTGTGTGACAGGGTCTCGCTTTGTAGGTCAGGCTGGCCCCAAGCTCACTATGTAGCCCAGGCAAGCCTAGAACTCAGCAATCCTCCTGTCTCTGCCTCCTGAGTGCTGGGATTACAGGCATGAGCCACCACACCCAGCACTGTGGTATGTGGTATTGATGGCTGGTGGGCATGAGTCACCATGCCCAGCATTGTATGTGGCTATCGGGGATCGAACTCAGGGCCTTGCGCTTGGGAGGCAGGCGCTGGAACCACTGGGCAAAATCTCCAGCCCAATACTCCATTTTATTTAAACACACACACACACACACACACACACACACACATGTCTTCTTTATCCAGTCTCCAGTTGATGGGCATTTGGGTAGTTTCCAAGATTTACCTATCACACACTGAGCAGCTATAAACAAGGGTATACATATATCGCTGTGATATGAATCTTAATTCTTTCAAGTATACCTTGAACAGGGGAATAACAGGGTCAAATGGGACCTCTAATTCTAGTTCTTTGAGGAATCTCCACACTGATCTCCTCATTGGTTGCAATAGTCCAAATTCCCACCAACAGTGGAGAAGTGTTCCTTTCTCTCTGAATCCTCACCAGCATTTGTTGCTGGTTAATTTCAAGATGGCAGCCATTCTTTGTGGAGTGAGATGAAATCTCAGTGTTGTTTCCATGTGCATCTCTTGAATGGCCAGTGATATTTAGCATTTCTTCATATGCTTCATAGTTGCTTTGACTTCTTCCTCTGAAAAATGTTTGTTCATTTCAGATACCCATTTTTAATTGGGCTTTTGGGGAACTGGTCTTTTTAAGCTCTTTATACATTCTGGGTAGTAGCTCTTTGAAAAACAGCTGGTAAAAATTTTTCCCCATAATGTTAGTTGTCTTTTTGCTCAGGTAGTGGTTTCTTTTGCTGTGAAGAAGTTTTCTAATAAAATGAGATCTCATTTGTTAATTCCTTCTGCTAGTTGTGCTATAGAGGTTTTGTTCATAAAGTCTTCCCCTAAGCCAGTGTCTCCAGGAGTTCTACCTAACCTGTTTTGCAGCAGGTTTAGTGTTTCTGTTTTAATACTTAGGTCTCTAATCCATTTTGGTTTTAGTTTATTGTATGGTGAAAAAGATAAGTGTAGAAAAAATCTAGCTTTAGTCTTTGCCAGCTAAACCCCAGTTTTTCCAGCACCATTTGTTAAAGAGACAATCTTTCCTCCATTGAAGGTGTTTGGTTCCTTAGTCAAAGACGAGGTGGCTTAATATCTCTGGAGTTGTTTCTGGATCTTCTAATCTGTTTCACCAATCCTCAGATATGTTACTTTGCCTGTACTATGCTGTCTGTATCTCAGTGGCTTTGCAATATAGTTTCAAGTTGGAGGTTGTGATACCCCTGCCATCTCCTTGTTGCCCAGAATTGCTTTTGCTCTTCAAGGTCTCTTGTAATTCCAGATGAAATTTGGGATTGTTTTCTCTAGATCTGTGAAGTATGCTCTTGGGATTTCAATAGGGATTCCACTGAATCTAAAGAGTAGCTGTGGAGTAAAGCCATTTTGATGATATTGGTTTTTCCTACCCAGGAACAAGGGATGTCTTTCCCTTTACTTATATCCTCTTCAATCTCCTTTTTCAGAGTGCTATAGTTTTCAGAGTAGAGGTCTTTAACCTCCTTTGTTAGACTGATTCCTAGATATTTCATTTTATTGGATGCTATTGTGAAAGGGTTTGACTCCCCAATTTCTTTCTCAATGAATCTATTGTGTGTGTATAAAAGGCTATTGATTTTTGAGCATTGATCTTATCTCCAGCTACACTACTGAATTTGCTGATTAAGTCTAGCAGTTCTTTGGTTGAGTTTTTAGGATCTTCTATATAGAGTATCATGTCATCAGCAAATAATGACAGTTTAACTTCTTCCTTTCCTACCTGTATTTCTTTTATCTTTTTCTCTTGTCTAATTGCTGTGGCTAATGTTTCCAGCACTATAGTGATAGTGGACATCCTTGACTTGTTCCTGATCTCAGTGTGAAAGGTTTCAGGTTTTTTGGTTTTTGGTTTTTTTTTGAGACAGGGTCTTGCTTTGTACTTCAGGCTGGCTCTGAGTTCACTATGTAGTCCATCCAGGCAAGCCTCGAACTCAGCAATCCTCCTGTCTCTGCCTCCCGAGTGCTAGGATTACAGGCATGAGCCACCATGCCCAGAACTGTGGTATGTGGTATTGATTGCTTGTGGATGTGAGTCACCATGCCGAGCATTGTATGTGGTTACTGGGGATTGAACTCAGGGCCTTGCGCTTGTGAGGCAGGCACCAGAACCACTGAGCTAACCCTCCAGCCTGAAAAGTTTGTTTTTGACCATTTAGTATGATGCTTGTTGTTGGTGTCTCATAAATAGCTTTTATTATGTTGAGATAAAGTCCATCTATTCCAATTTTCTGTAGGGTTTTAATCATGAATGGGTATTGAATTTTGTCAACAACAAAGCTAAAAAAAATTCAACAGTTCAGCTGGAGATTTAGATCAGTGGTTCCAGCACCTGCCCAGCAAGTGCAAGGTCCTTAGTTCAATCCCCAGTAACCACATACAACATTACTGGGCATGGCTCACACCCACCAGCAATCAGAACCACATAACTCAATGCGGGGCATTGTACTCTTCAAAAACAATAGTGTTCCTGGAGCAAGCAGCACATGTGGCTCACTCCTGTAATCCCAGCATTTGGGAGGCAGAGACAGGAGGATTGCTGAGTTCCAGGCTTGCCTGGGCTACATAGTGAGCCCAGGTCTGGCCTGAACTACAAAGCAAGACCCTGTCTCAAAAAAAAATCAACAATAAACTATTGAATGCTTACTATGTGCCAGGCATTATTCTAAGCAGTGTATGTATCTTATTTAATGCATACAACAGCCTTACGATTTGAGTGTATTGACTATTTTTACACATGAAGAAACTAAGGCAGATGGTTGTTTCACTCTGTTAATTGGAAGATGGAGGCATAGGGCTCATTGTCAGCATGTGTCCTTAACCTCTCTGGTAGGCTTTCCCCCCTGCACAGACCAGAAATAGAAGAGCTCCAGGGAGCTCCAGGAGCACCTCATGCTCCAGCTCCACTTTAAGAGAAGTGATGTAGAGTGACAAGTAACTACACAGAGGCTACAGCTTCCTGGCTTATCCCTAAACTTGGTTCCACCACTAGCAATGGCTGTAGGGTTGTGTGAAGTTATTTGTAGAGTATACAGAATGTGCCTGACATGAAACATGACCTATGTAAATGCCTCTCCTCCTCCTCTTCCTCCTCCTGCTCTTCCTTCTCCTCCTTCTTCCTTTCTTTCTCTTCCTTCTCCCTTACTTCTGCTCCTTCTTTTGTTTCTCCCCCATTAGCTGCTGGTGTGATTAAGACTCAGTTAACTGACAGTGTAGGACCAGGTGGTAGAGTGAACAGGTTTTCATGATGTGGGTCTGAAAGTACCTACTCTCTGAAGACCCTGGTTTCTGCCATAGCTTCGTGGTCTCCAGATCTGGAACTGGACATTGGTACAGGGTTCCCTGATGGCCTGGTTTCCTGACTATGCTAAATCAAGTGTCTGGGAGGCTTGAAAGGAGAAAACACACCACTCCTAGATCACAGCATGTCTCCCTACCCCAGTCCAGGGTATGGTCCATATTGGGAGAGGCTCTGAGGTAGGGAGCTGGCTCTTCAGCCGTGGCCCACCTGATGGAATAGGCTCAAAATTACTCCAATCTCCCACCAGGAAGAGAATTACTGTGAGTGAGATACATGCGAGCAAAGTCTTCAGAGAAACCCAAATGCAGAGAATGGGGTAGGACATGACAGCATCATGTACTCTTCAAAAACAATAGTGTTTCTGGAGCAAGCAGCACATGTGGGACCATGAGGACAAATAAGGTTTGCTTCAGTGGGAAAAGTCACCCAATTCTCCCACATAAAATAGGAGTGAGCCATTCAGTGTGCTGCCTCCACTAAGCAGCATGTTCCCACAGGTGGGCTTCCAAAACCTCCTTGCTGGGGACTCAGAGAATGGGGAGATATAACCTTGCCCCAAGGTCATGGATGGAAAGTGCAGCTCTTGGTACAGTGAACAAAAAATGATCGTGAGGGCTAGAAATTTAGCTGAGTGGTCATAGTGCCTGTCTAGCAAGCACAAGGTTCCTGGTTCAATCCCTGATAAACACATACAACAATATCGGGCATGGTGACTCATACCTACCAGCAATCAGTACCACATACCACAATGCCAGGCATGGTAGCTCACACCTGTAATCCCAGCACTCGGAAGGCAGAGGCAGGAGGATTGCTGAGTTCGAGGCTTGCCTGGGCTATATAGTGAGTTCAGGGTCAGCCTGAACTACAAAGCAAGACCCTGTCTCAAAAAAAAAAAAAATGATGGCGAGAGGAAAGATAGAGACTGATGCCAGAGTCAGAAAATTTCTGCCCAACACTAGGCCAAAGGCTGGAATGGGGGTCTGAGAAAGTTCACCTCCCTAAGCAGAGAGCAGCTGAAGACAGTGAACTGTAGGAAATGGAGACCTCTCTGGGAGGGAGTAGCAGATCACATGCTTGGAGAAATGGGGAAGAAGAGAGATTCTGCAAGGCCACACCAGATAAATCTCTCCTATTGTTTCCCCAAACACTGGAAAGATCTGATATAGTGTGAAATCCTGCCCACTGTGCACAGTCCTGTGCTGAGAGTGTAGCTCTTGAGACAGGGATGGATGAAGAACTGCAGGCGGAAGGACAGGAAAGGGCACCTGGCCAGAGAGCCTCCTTCCTGTGCATCTGTAATGAACTCATTGAGAAAGAAATTAAGAAAACAATATCATTCTCAAAATGATAAATAAAAATTAAGTACCCGTGAATGAACATTACTAAAGTAAAAGATCTTTGTGACAAAAACTACACTATGCTGAGAAAGAGGACATAAGAAAATAAAAAGATAGCCCTGTTCCTGGGCAGACAGAATCAATATTGTTCAAATGGCCATGCTACCAAAAATGACAAGTAGGTTTAACACAATCCCAATCAAACTATCAAAAGCATTCCCTACAGAACTAGAAATACACAATCTCAAAATTGGAACAGAATCCAAAGAGACCCAAAATAACAAAACCAATCCTGAGTAACAACAGAACCAGAGGCACCACAATCCCAAAGAGTTATTTGGATTAGTAGAATAAAATAGAAGATATAGAAACTATCCAGAGTACATCAAGTCATCTGATCTCTAACAAAGGGGCCAAAATGGTATGTTGGAAGAAACATGGCCTTTTTAACACGCAGTAGAAAACTGGCTACCTACAGAACGCTGAATTTAGACACATCTCTCACTATGTACCAAAAGGAAAATCAAAACAGATGAGAGGCCTATTAAAACAGAAATAGTCAATCTGCCTAGAAATAGAGTGTGTAAAATTCTTGCAAACATAGGCATGATAGACAAGGACTTTCCAAACACACTAATTGTGTAAGAAATAACATGAAGTATAAACAAATGGTATTTACAAATGAAAAGGTATCCATACAACAAAGGAAACAGGAGACTGAAATAATAACATAAAATGGGATACAAATTTTTCCAGCTACACTTTGGACAGAGAAATGATATTTCAATAACCAAAGAATTCAAAAATATACACCCTGCCAATAAAAGATTCAACCAAAAACAGGCAACCAAAATCAACAGACATTTCTCAGAAGTACAAGTGGCCAAAATTGAAAATTAAAACACAACTGAGGGCTGGAGACTTAGCTCAGTGGTTCTGGCACCTACCTAGCAAGCGCAAGGTCCTTGGTTCAATCCCAATAACCACATACAATACCTGGCATGTTGTCTCATACCTACCAGCAATCAGTACCACACACTACAATGCCGGGCATGGTGGCTCATGCCTGTAATCCCAGCACTCAGAAGGCAGAGGCAGGAGGATTATTGTGAATTCAAGACTAGCCAGTGAGTTCAGAGCCAGCCTGAACTACAAAACAAACCCTGTCTCAATAAAACTAAAAAAAATAAATAAAAAATAAAATGAAATACCAACCAGTTGATGACTTGTATATGTTTTTACATGATAGCTAAAATAAAATAGGACTTTAGACAGGCTTTCTCTTCCTTCAGGTGTGCATAGGCAGTTGATAAGGGTGATTTTACTAACATGTAGATTATGACTACTAAAAAATATTAGTTCAGCCGGGCGTGGTGGCTCACGCCTGTAATCCCAGCACTGGGGAGGCACAGGCAGGAGAATTGCTGAGTTCGAGGTTTGCCTGGGCTACATAGTGAGCTGAGGGCCAGCCTGAACTACAAAGCGAGACCCTGTCTCAAAAAAAAAAATATGAGTTAAAAATATTTAATAAGTTTAATATGGACCATAGGGGGCCACCAAAGACATCAAGGCCTGGGCGTCTGAGGACACAAAGTCTGCCATTCAGTGCATATGACAGACTTTAGTCTGACTGAACCACCCCCTCAGTCCAGCCTCAACCAGGCTTTATCTAAATGACTGGATAGACTATTAAAATGCCTCAGAGCTTTCTCTGCTTAGGACATAAAACAGAATCTCTGACCAACTGTCTCACAGGTGATCTCTTCTGCAAAAAGTGTCCTAATTTGGCCAGTGACCTATTTTCTTCTCTTTCAAAGAACTAGAAAGCACTAGTTTAAAGCTCTCAGTTTGTTGACAATATCTCATGATACCCCCAGTTCACCAATGCTGGCCCAGGATGGAGTACAGTCTAAAGCACACAGCAGTAGCTCAAATTCTCAGTTTGTTAACAATAATTTAAGACCCCACCTACACTGGCCCTGGATGGATACAGTCTAAGGCATGCTTTAAACTGGCCAAACAAGAGGGATAGACTGAGATGCCCTCTTTCCTTTTGTTTCTTTCACCCTGGAAATGCTTACTGGAGTAAGGATGCGCATTCCCAGGAGAAAGTAAGATCACATGCTGGAAAAGGGCAAGTAGTCTAGTATGGGTTTTATTTTCTGGGTCTCTCTCCAGTCAGTAGCTACCTGCCCTGAAAGAAATAAAATTTGAGGCACACCCTAAGAATGTCCTAGGGGCACAGGAATCGAGCAGGGACATGGGATGCCAGTTCAACTCTCTTGTTTCAGGTTTGGAACTCTGTATCTGAGTCTCTTACTCCTTTGGAACCCTCACATGCTGAAAAGAGCAGTTTAATATTTCTCTACTACCTTACAGTGAAATTTTCTTTGCATTGCAAAATAGTTCCTGTGTTCAAAATGAAAATGTGAGCCTCAAAAAAGCCAGAGCACGCCAGGCAGGGTGGCTCACGCCTGTAATCCCAGCACTTGGGAGGCAGAGACAGGAGGATTGCTGAGTTCAAGGTTTGCCTGGGCTACATAGTGAGCTCAGGGCCAGCCTGAACTACAAAGTGAGACACTGTCTAAAAAAAAAAATCCAGAGCACTCTGGCCCCCATCATTGAGGCTTCCCGCCCTTGTCTTTTGGAACTGGAGGGCAAAGAAATCTCCAAGGCTACTTTAGTCAAGACTCCACCTATTACTAAATCTGAGGTTGAAGTAACCCTTATTGAAACCCCACCCACTGTTACTAAGACTAAAATTCTCCCTACTTGTCCTGTGGCATCTGAGCTTCCCTCCTCTCTATCCTTCAGGATTTGGAAGTAAAATTCCAAAGCCGACTACAATTCAACCCTCTATAAGGCTGTATCCATTCTTATCTCAAACTCCTCTAGTACAATATCCTTTATAAGTAGATAATGTGGGCTAGAGATTTAGCTCAGTAGTTCCAGCGCCTGCCTCGAAAGCACAAGGCCCTGAGTTTGATCCCAGTAACCACATAGAATGATGGGCATGGTGACTCACGCCCACCAGCAATCAGTACCACATACCACAGTGCCAGGTGTGGTGGCTTACGCCTGTAATCCCAGCACTCGGGAGGCAGAGGCAGGAAGATTGCTGTGTTCAAGGCTTGCCTGGGCTACATAGTGAACTCAGGGCCAGCCTGAACTACAAAGCGAGACCCTGTCTAAAAAAAAAAAAAAGAAGAAGTAGATAATGGTTTTAGACAAGGTTGTACCTATGTGTCTTTTTCTCTCAGTCTTCTCAAACAGATCAAACAAGACCTGGGAAAGTTTTCAAATGAGCCTGATAAGTACATTGATGCCATTAGGGGATTCACCCAAATATTTGAACTAGACTAAAAAGATGTTATGTTAATTTTAAATCAAAACACTTTCTTCTAGTGAGGTACAAGCAGCAATGTAGACAGCCATTAGGGTTGGTGATGAATACCATGTTGTGTACTATAAACCACCAGCTGAAAGATAACCAGGGGAACTAGAGACTTCTACTGGAGCACAAGCAGGACCTACACAGGATGCTCGCTGGTCTGCCAATCATATAAGGAGACTGGTAGAGGAAGTATATACTGTTCTGCATTATTGAGGACCTGAGAAGGGTTTTAAATAAACTGGTCAAAAAACAAATAAACTGGTCAATTATCTTATGTTATCAACTATCCAACAAGAAGAAAAACACTCCTCTGACTTCCGAGATCTCTTACAAGAGGCATTAGTAAAACAGACATCTCTAGCTCCTGACTCAGTAGAGGGACAGACTGTTCTTAAGGATAAGATTATCATTCAAGGGCCGGAGGGACTCACACCCACCAGCAATCAATACCACATACCACAGTGCCGGGCGTGGTGGCTCACACCTGTAATCCCAGCACTCGGGAGGCAGACAGGAGGATTGCTGAGTTCGAGGCCTGCCTAGGCTAAATAGTGAGCTCAGAGCCAGCCTGAACTACAAAGCAAGACCCTGTCTCAAAAAAAAAAAAAACTATCATTTAATCAGCCCCAGATATTAGGAAAAAGTTACCCAAAAAAATGGCTTGTAGTCCAGATAGCTCACTAAGACTTTAATAAAAACTGCCTTGGAGGATTGCTGAGTTCGAGGCTTGCCAGGGCTACATAGTGAGTTCAGGGCCAGCCTGAACTACAAAGCGAGACCCTGTCTCAAAAAAAAAAAAAAAAAACTGCCTCCTTGCTGTTTTACAATAGAGCATAAAAGGAGGCCAAAGACAGGAGACAGAGGGATCAAGAGAAGGTGACAGCCTTAGCAGCAGCTCTTAGAAACAGAATCTATGTCTGATTATTGGGGCTCCAAAAAGAGCTTGACAACTCAGTCCACCTGCTATGCTGCAAAAAGCCATGCCACTTCAAGAGAAACTGCAAAGAGATGTCCCCTGGACTGTGCCCTATTTGTACAGGTGATTACCAGAAAGGGGACTGCCCTCTGAGGCAAAGGCCCTGGAGTTCAGACCCCTCCTATCCAGCTGGTCTGACAAGACTAAAGGGGCCTGGGGCACCCTTTGCCTTCTCTTTCTGGCTAGACTGTTCCTTCCATGGAGGAGCCCCAGGAAGTGATAATCATAGAGGGAAAAGAGGTAAGCCTACTGCTGGACACTGGCACCTCTCTCTTGGTCCTTCTCTCTAACCCTGGCCTTCTTTCCAGCCACCATACATCAGTGAAAGGAGTCACTGGAGAGGAGCTAATTCACTATTTCTCACAACCCTTAGGCTGTAACTGGGATGGTTTTTTTCCTTCACCCATTGCTTTTTAATTATACCTAAAAGTCCAGCTCCCCTTTTTGGGAGGGATATCTCACCTTGTTTAAATACTGTCATATATATGCATGCAGATCAAGTACGTTATCTTCCTTTTATAGAAACAGAAGTAAATCCTGAAGTATGGGTAACTGAGGGCAAGATAGAAAAGCAATAAAAGCTGCTCCAGTACAAATATATCTCAAGGATCCTACTATTTTTCTCCATCACAGAAAATATCCTCTGAGGCCTGAAACTTAAAAAAAATTATTATTGCCTATAATTGACAACCTCCAAATGCAAGGTTTGCTGAAGGTTTGTAATAGCTCATGTAGCATTCCAATCTTGGGGGTTCAAAAACCCAGTGGAAAATGGAGGCTGGTACAAAACCTTAGATTAATAAATGAGGCAGCAGGGCTGGAGATTTAGCTCAGTAGTTCCAGCACCTGCCTAGCAAGTGCAAGGTCCTTGGTTCGATCCCTAATAACCACACACAGCAATACCGGCCATGGTGGCTCACGCCCACTGGCAATCAATAACACACACCACAAATGCCAGGCTTGGCAGCTCAAGCCTATAATCCCAGCACTTGGGAAGCAGAGACAGGAGGATTGCTGAGTTCAAAGTTTGCCTGAGCTACATAGTGAGCTCAGGGCCAGCCTGAACTACAGAGTAAGACCCTGTCTAAAAAATAAATAAAATAAATGCAGTGTGCCAATCCACCCAATGGCTCCTAATCCCTACATCCTTCTCTCTCAGATCCCAAAAGATTCTAATTGGTTTTCAGTATTGGATTTAAAAGATGCTTTCATGGGGAAAAATTGAGAAGTCATGTCATGTACTGGTACAAATTCTCAATGTCAATTGTGGTCACATGTATATACCATGTACCAATAAAATAAATTTTTTAAAAAATAGACTTCCTGGAAGATGGTGGAGTAGTAACAGCAGGCCCCCGGGCACTCTGCAGTTTGTCATTCCTAAGCTGGAATATAGCAGCTCAGGGAGGAAAAGAGAGAGAATAAAAGAAGAGAAGTGGGTCCCCGTGACACACAAGAAAAGATCTGAGGCAAGAATTGAAGAGAGCAAAAGAAAAACTTTAAGGAACAGAGCCCTCTTTCCCTGAGCCAGGACTCTTGGTGGGGGGCGGGGGGGGCTCTACCGAGCCTGCAGAACACTGGCGACTTCTGCCAAAGACTCGCACAGAGAAATGGGCTAGTGCAGCAGAGTAGCAGCCACACTGGGTGACAGCAGCTGTGGTTTTTCAACATATTTAAATTGGTTCTGATATAGGACAGAGGATGGACACCAGTCAAGCAACAAAGCCCTGCCCAAGGGACTGAGGATCTGCACCACACTGAGGCTGTATCTCCAAGTCTGCCTTGATAGGAGCTCCACCCACAGGATCATCACACCGCATCCTGCAGTTCCAGCTTTCTGTCCTCTGGATCACCACTAGCATCCCTGTGCTCCAGCTCCCTGTTGGCCATACTGAAAGGGAACCCACTATCACTGAAGAGAGGAATGGAACTGATCAAAGGATTGAGGATCTGTGCCTGTCAAGCAAGGAAGCCCCACCCACTGCTCCAACTGACTGAAGATCATTGCACCAGGTCTAGAGCTGCAGCAAAAAGGAAGTCTTCCCTGAGGAGAGTGGCAGCCCTAGGATCACCACACCACCTCCTTGCAGTTCCAACTTCCTCTCCTAGGGATCACCACATCACACCCAGTGCTCCAACTCCCTGTCAGTCATACTGAAAGGGTTTCTACAGGAAGAGTGAAGACAACCATTGGTGAGTTCCTGGGGCCAGTGCCATCCACAGGACCCTGGACTCACTTAAGGGGAAGGACAGCTGTACTTTCAGCCCTGCAGGAGTTGAACTCAGGCAGTCACTGTAGCCAGAAACCAGACTGTTCTATAGTGGACTATGGCCATTTTCCTGTGACCAATTAACTCCAAGCTGCATGCTACTGCCCACACTGTCTATGTGAGACAGTAGGTTCATGCTTTGAAGGACCATTTGGTATGGGATTTTCTTCTTTTTTTATTCTTTTTTCTCTTTCTTCACTTTTCCCTCTTTTTCTATTTTCTAGAATAGTGATTGCCACAGTTGGTAATTTCCTGTGCTGTGTTCAATACTATGGGGAATACTCAATGTTCATTTATTTTTGAGACAGGATCCTGCTTTGTAATTCAGGATGGCCCTGAGCTCCCTGTGTAGCCCAAACAAGCCTCATCTCAGCAACCCTCCTGCCTCCACCTCCAAAGTGCTGGGATTACAGGCATGAACCACCATGCCCAGCATTGTGGTACATGGTACTTATTGCTGGTGGGCATGAGTAACCATGCCCAGTATTGTAGTATATCAAACTCAGGACCTTGCACTTGCTAGGCATGTGCCAGAACCACTAAGCTAAATCTCCAGCCCTCAGTGTATTATTTCCACCAAGGTGATGCGAATGTTCTAAGTACTTTTCATAGTGTGCCAGAACTGAGATTGTTTAAGGACCACTACCGACCCAAGGAGGATAACACAAGAAGTGGCCATCTCCTAAAGGTTCCAAATATTAGGAAGAAAGAGGCTTACAACAAACATTACTGAGAAAGCAGGCAATGAATTAAACCAATAACATCAGCAACAAAAAAGGAATAGAAATGAAAAAACAGAAACACAGATACAAAGATCACCATCACAGGGTAATCCAAGGAAAAGGGAAATTGAACAAACTGAAGCTCAATCACCAGGACTCTCTGAGACAATCACAAAAGAAGACATAGTAAAATGGAAATCAGAAATAAAAGCAGAGATATTTTCTATAGTGAAAGATATGATTAAAGAACAGATCAGGAACATACTAGAAACTCAGATTACAAAAGCAATGGAACCTATTAAACACTTTCAAACAGAGTTCCAAAAGATTAAAAACTCCAATGAAAGTTTGGAAAATAGGATGAATGAATGTGAGGACTGAATTTCAGACCTAGAAGATAGGATTGAGCCAATAAACAGGAAAGCAATAACTTCTGGAAAAAGATAAGGGGCCGCAAGAAATCAATCCAACGGTTCCTAGATGATACAAAGGAGAATAACATAAGACTGGAGTCACTGAGGAAGCAGGGGACAGTACAAAGGATAGTTAAAAAATTGCTCACAGATATAATGGCAGAAAACTTCACAGAAAAAGGAAAATAATTTGGCATACAGATAAGTGAGGCATATAGGACTCCAAGTGGCCATGATTGGGAAAAAAAAAATCCACACATAGGCATACAATTATCAAGTTTCCAGATATCCAACAGAAGAAAGAAATATTGAAAAAAGTTACAGAAAAAACCACATACAAAGGAAAACCCATTAGGATCACAGCAGACTTTTCAACACAAACACTCAAGGCAATAAGAGCCTGGAGTAAAGTGTTTCAAGCCTTGAAGAAAAAAAAACCTCCAACCTAGGTTACTGTATCCTGCAAAGCTATCTCTCAAAATCGATGGGGAAATAAGATACCTCCATGACAAAGAACACCTGAAAAACTTCACAAACACAAAACCTGTACTCCAAAACTTTCTAATGAATATCCTTCTGCACAGCAAAAGAAGCCACCAGCTGAGCGAAAAGACAACTAACATTATGGGGAAAAAAAATTTACCAGACATTTCTCAGACAACGAGCTACTATCTAAAACATATAAAGAGCTTTTTAAAATCAGCCCCTGCCAATTTAAAGACACAATTCAAAAATGGGCATCTGAAATGAACAAACACTTTTCAAAGGAAGATGTTCCATTTGACCCTATTTGACCCTATTTGCCTGCTGGGTATATTCACAAAAGAATTAAAAGCATCATACCACAGTGGCATACATGCACACACGTTTATAGTAGCCCATTTTGTAGTAGCTACATCTTGGAAACAGCCCAAATGTCAATCAACTGGAGACTGGATAAAGAAGATGTGGTTTTTAAATTAAAATGGAGTATTACTCACACATAAATAATGATAAATTACAGACATTTATAGGTAGGTGAATGCACCTTGAGGCCATACTCATAAGTGAAATAAATGGGACACCTGTATAAGTACTGTATTTTTCTGTAGTATAAGAAACTAAAGGTATGAATGAGGTACAAAATGTATGGTAGGCATTGTGAAATAGGAAGAAAATGTTCAAAGGGAAATGGTAACTAGATAGGATAAAGGGAAAGCAAAAAAGGGAAAGAAAAAATTTGATAGTAAAAAGGAACAAAGCTTATGTACATAGGGGTAGGGATTGAAGGGAGGTAGGAAAACATAAAAATCAAGATATATTATGAACAGATACAAATTGCCAACGAGAAATGTGATCATAATATGTTCCTAAAATATACCAATATATTCAATTTTTTTTTTGAGACAGGGTCTCACTTTGTAGTTTAGACTGGCCCTGAGCTCACTATGTAGCCCAGGCAAGCCTTGAACTCAGCAATCTTCCTGCCTCTGCCTCCCCAGTGCTGGGATTACAGGCATGAGCCACCATACCCAGCATTGTGGTATGTGGTACTGATTGCCGGTGCGTGTGAATTACCAGGCCCAGCATTGTTGTATGTGGTTACTGGGATCGAACCAGGGACCTTGCACTTGCAAAGCAGGCACCAGAACCACTGAGCTGAATCTCCAGCCCTATACTTAATTTATTTTTTAAAAATTAATTGAAAGATGGGCCAGAGATTTAGCTCAGTGGTTCCAGTGCCTGCCTCACAAGTGCAATGGTCCTGAGTTCGATCCCCAGTAACCACAAACAATGTTGGGCATGGTGACTAACGCCCACCAACAATCAATACCGCATACCACAGTGCCAGGCATGGTGGCTCACGCCAGTAATCCTAGCACTCGGGAGGCAGAGACAGGAGGATTGCTGAGTTCCAGGTTTGCCTGGGCTACATAGTGAGCTCAGGGCCAGCCTGGACTACAAAGCAAGTCCCTGTCTCAAAAAAAAAGCAAAACCAATAAAGAAAGAAATTAATTGAAAGAGTTGAAGAAAAAACAGACAATAAGGAATGGGGAAATGGATTTTTTTAAATGGATGGAGATCTATAGATAGAAGAGGAGAAGTAAAGAGATTAGTTAAAAAGAGAAGAATTAAATTATGTATATAGGGCTGGAGATTTAGCTCAGTAGTTCCAGCACCTGCCTAGCAAGCACAAGGTCCCTGGTTCAATCCCCAGTAACCACATACAACAATATCGGGCATGGTGACTCACACCTATCAGCAATCACTACCACACACCACAATGCCAGGCCTGGTGGCTCACACCTGTAATTCCAGCATTCAGGAAGCAGAAGTAGGAGAATTGCTAAGTTCGAGGCCTGCTTGGGCTGCATAGTGAGCTCAGGGCCAGCCTGAACTACAAAGTGAGATCCTGTCTCAAAAAAAAAAAAATGTATATATACCTACTCCCCACAACATACGTAGTCATACTATAAACATGTACTAATAAAAAAAGTATTATTTGAATGCAAAACAGATTTGTAAATCACAATAGATAAGTTTAGTTTATATTTTGGAGCTTCTAAAGATTGGCTTTGTGTAGGAGAAGTTCTCTGACTTTGTTTTACTCTAGATGCTGCATATTCTGGTGGTTACTCTCTATGTGGACTTTTCTAACACCATCCACCAAAACTGAGTACATGACCAGGAAGGGTGGAGCCTGCCTGGAGTTCCAGCACTCAGGAGCCTGAGTGCTGAGGCAAGAGGACTATTATGATTTCAAGACCAGCCTGGGCTCTCCAGTGAGTTCAAGGCCAACCTGAACCACAAACCGAAACTCTGTCTCCAAAAAAAAAAAAAATTACTGAGTATATGCATAGCCTGTGACCTAGAAATTGTACCCCTAAGTATCAATGTTCAGATGTCATTATATCTGTCTCAAAAAACAAGTACAGAATATCCACCAATGGCACTATTTGTGAGGGCCAAAACCTGGAAACGGAATATCTTCATCTATAGCAGAATAGTCAAAGATAGATTTCCATTGTAATATTTTGTACTGCTGAGCATGGTAAACTACAATTGTTATAATGTTGAAAACAAGTACTAAGACTTTGCTTTTTGATGTGTAGTCAGAGGATGTCTCTTCTGAGACAGTGACTGGCAATGCCTGGAGTGTTACTGTGCTCTTCTCCTGACCAAGGTATTCCTTACATGAGTGTGTGATACAGAAAAATCCCCAGGAAGTTTACTCAGGATCTGTACCCTTTTCTACATGCATCTTATACTTCAAAAAATATTCTTAAGACACTTTTGGTAAGCAACAAATTAATCAAAAGAAAAACATGGAAAATGACTTTAATTGAGAAAGTATTTCTGTAGCAAAGACACTGACAGACTGAAAGCATCATTTTATTGGGATGATGGCCCTGAAAGAATCTGAGTTCCAGGAGGAAATCACAGAGACTTCAGATACTCACAACTACCCAATTAGAGGAGGCATATCCGCTTTGACAATGCAGCACAGGTATTTGCTGTCACAAAAAATATGATGGAATTCTCCAGTGGTACATTTCACCCTGCAATTGCCTTTCATTTTCCAGCATGTTTCAAAGAATTCATTTATGTAATTATTCATTCCACCTTGAACTGCCAATGGAAACAGAGGTTAATTCACAATGAGTTTCTGTAATGTCACATTGCCAAGGATAAATCAAATGTGAAGCTAAACTTCCTAGCTTTTTAATGATAAATTCAACATCAGCAGAGATATCCCCCCAAAAAAGATGTCCAAAATGTTTTATGGCTAAATGTCCCCTCTAGAGTTGCTTCTACCTTATTTTCCAAGAGCCCCAGGGTTAACTCCCATGGGCCACCATTACTGCTCAATTACACGCAGACCACAAGTCCAAGTGCTCTCAATACGGGCTCCTTGCATAGGAGAGATCATCCTGATGTCAGAGTCTGAGGAGTTTGAGAGACTCCCCAGAAGGAGGGTCACGGCAAGTGCATTTTGGATTCCAAAGCAGTTTCTCAGTGTGAAGGAAGAAAGATCCTTGAACAGGAAATGCAAAAGACCATTGTGCTTGCCCCATATTCCCCTAATATTCTACGTGGTTTTTTTCTAAACACCTTCCTATGTGTCATGGATTAATCATAAGGTGCTTACAAGAGTCCTACCAGATAGTGAATATAAGATGTTTTGAAATATCTGGAACCCATACTTAAATTTCTTGATAGTAATTTTCCAAGATGTTAAGACTTTGGTGCATCTGGAAACCAGAGGTAAGGGAGGAAGAAGAAGGCAGTTTGTAAGGTTGAGTCACCCCACTCTAGTGTGCCACACCTTATCGGTCTCCCCACCACCTGACCCATGGGACACAGACTGACTGAGTCGTTGTGATATGACAGTAACCCAAGGCCAATGTCAAACAAACTTGCAAGCTGTGCTTTCACTAGCTGTGGGACCTCAATGGGAACAAAGGAACCCAATGCACCCAATCTGAAATACCCAGAAGTCCTGCCCATAGAGCAGCAGCAGCAGCGATCTCAACATGGTCCTCTGTTCTGTCTGTCTTTACTCCATACTTGGCCATTAAATACCTTCTTAAGAGGGAGGTTTGAGGCAGGAAGTAGAAGCTTTCTGAAGGCCCAAGAAACCACAAATTTGAGAACCTCCACTTTAGTGCTGTAGGTGGTCTCTTCTCACTACCATCAAGTCACTTGCTTCTTTCTGTCCAGAGAACAGACATTCTGACTCTTCAAACTCATGTGTCATAAGATTTCATTGTCTTACTTTAATCTGATACATTTAACATCAGCTCTGTTTGCAGATTTACCTCAGCTTCCAAATCAGTGAACATCTCCATGGATGGCTGGCTTGGGAAGCAAGTTCCAAGAGCTCCCAAGAAGCAGGCCCCTGGCCACCCTGGGGTCCTACCTTTCCTCTAAGGCTTCCTCCATTTGCTCTGACTCATTTCTGCAAATGTCAGTCCAACCTTGCCTGAAAACTTCACAGAATCTCGAGACCCAAGTCAAGAAAAAGCTTCTTATCTGAAGAGAATCACTTCTTGTTATATGTTCTTAGTATCTTCTTCCCCACCCCCAGGAATTGCTGAGAGCAACCCTCTCTGTCCATGTTGCTCTGAGGGGCTTCCTCTCTCTGCCTTGCTCCTTTCCCACTCTATAGAACTCCACACCCCTCCCCTTGGCTACCTCTGACTCCACAGGGAGAGAATCCTTACCTGGCAAAACCCAGGACAGCAGGAAGAGGACCACAGAAACCAAGAGTAGACTCCTCATGGCTAAGCCAATCAGTAAACAGGCATCTCAGATGCAGGGGAGAATTACTCTATAAGTAGCTTCTGAGAAATGGGGAGGTGCATGGCTAGTGAACCTTTCAGAACAAGCACATCTCCTTGCTCCACTGAACTGTCTAATAAATGAAAGGTCTGATTTGGAGCATGACATCTCACCATTAAACACACTTGCTGACTTCCACTTGCATGCAAGCAACTAATTCATGTTGCATAACAGCCCTTTTCTAGGCCCAGTAGGATGTTGGGTAGATCCCTTTGTACACTCATCCACCCAGTGAACAGATGGCTTTCATGACAGATTGCCAGGGGTCACTTCATGTACTTAGAAGAGTATTCATGATAGTTGTTTTTGATCTAACAGGCAAAGAAAAGACAGGTGGGTATTTTTCTTACATTTTAAAAGCAAGAATCATGAGTCTTAGGTGAAACAAATGACTTTAACTAAGTTCACACAAATCCTAAATAGCAGCATCACAACTCACACACAGGTTGTCCTGACTCCTATCTACACAGAGTTGAAGTGTAGCCTTGCCCCTGTCTAGTGCAGCCACAATCTCTTAGGGAAGTAAGAGCTCTCCAGAGAGCACGGACAAGTTCCCATAATACCACAACCAGGAGCTTGAAGGGCATGCACAGTCCACAGTCTCATACCGGTTACTGTCCTATGCCATATATATGCTGGGCAATGTGGCCCATAAACCCAATGTCTGATTAAAGTCCTTGTTCTAAGGAAATGAAGGTCAATAGTGCTTGATATTTTTCAAAATGTTTTAAATTTTCAACTACCCTATTAGATACTATACAGAGAATGCAGAGTCCAGAATAAGGAAGGTCTGGACTTCATGTGAAATGACTTGATGAGTTTTTATAAAGCACTTACTTTAGCCTCTGAGCACTACTTTTCTCACCTATAAAGAAGACTGTGAAAGAAAGAAAGAGAAGAAGAAGAAGAAGAAGAAGAAGAAGAAGAAGAAGAAGAAGAAGAAGAAGAAGAAGAAGAGGAAGAGGAAGAGGAAGAGGAAGAGGAAGAGGAAGAGGAAGAGGAAGAGGAAGAGGAAGAAGAAGAAGAAGAAGAAGAAGAAGAAGAAGAAGAAGAAGAAGAAGAAGAAGAAGAAGAAGAAGAAGACTGCACACAAGTCCTACCTGTCACAATGGCTTCTTAGATCAAGTGAGACAATACTGGTAAAAGGAGCTTCATGACATGTACATTTAGTGAATCATTAGAAGAAAGCATTTAAAATTCAATATGGTGGAGAAGGACTCCTTTAGTTGTGTAGCAGAGTCAGGACTGGAGGTCAATTCTTCTGTTACTCTGTCCTGTGTCTATTCACCATATGAGGTAGACAGTTGATTGGTTGATTGTGGATTGATTGAATGATTGATAGATCACTTCAGTGGACTCTTGTTTTCCATGCTCAAGAAGCTGGTGGTGTGACATACTCATAAAAGAACTACAAAGCAGAAAATCAGAAAGTAAAGGAAAAGGATAAAACATGAGCTTCGGGGCCAGAGATCTAGTTCAGTGGTTCCAGAGCCTGCCTAGCAAACACAAGATCCCTAGTCTGATCCCTGGTAACCACATATAATACCAGGCATGGTGACTCACACCCACCAGCAATCAGTACCACATACCACAGTGCCAGGCATGGTGGCTCATGCCTGTCATCCCAGCACTCAAGAGGCAGAGGCAGGAGGACTGCTGAGTTTGAGGCTTGCCTGGGCTACATAGTGAGCTCAGGGCCAGCCTGAACTATAAAGCGAGGCCCTGTCTGGAAAAAAAAAAAAATCAAAACACCATGAGCTTGGAGAAGCCCAAAGGGAAATGATCAAGTAAGCATGAGTACTCTAAGGGACACTTTTTTTTTTTTTTTGGCAGTGCTAGAAATCAAACTCAGGACCTTGCATTTGTGAGGCAGGCATGGTGCCACTGGACTCAGTCCCCAGCCTAAGGGACACTTCTGAGAACGACTTTCCAAGCAGAAGCACTAGGCACAGCCAATCTGCTGTGTCCTCCTTAGGTGGTTCTGATCTCTAACCAGTCACCTCAGTCTACAGTTCAATCCTTCCCCTGGGCCTCCCTAAACCCCAATTCCACTGCCAACATACCTTTCTCTTGTATCTCTTCCCTAGAACACCTTTCTGCCTCTGTGCCTCAGTGAAATGTTGTGCTTCACTACAGACACTGCATCTTGGCAGCCGAGGTGATTGGAACTTTATGTGACACCTGGGACAAGCAAACAGCATTTCAGAATCTCTTAACAGCCTGTGCCATTTCTAGAGTGATACACACCATGAGCCCGCTACCTCCTTGCCCTCACACCACCTAAACCGAACTGGTCGTCACACCTTACCAATTCTGCCTCTCACATCCAGTTCATATCCATTTGTCTCTCAGTCCATCTCTACCAGGGCTGCTCAACCCCAGCCATGGCCATCTGTCACTGAACTAAATGGTCTCACGTGTTCAGATATTTAGCATTCATCCTCTGCTCCGTAACCAAAATTACTTTTACAACATTGAAATTGGATCGCTCATCTTGCCCTATGTAGAATCTTTCCATCGCTTCTTTTGGAGTTAAAGTAGAACCAGTTTAATCTGAATGCTGGCCTGTTCCTTGGTCTCTTCTCCCAACCAAATTCCGCTAATTCATTGCTCACTGTATTACAAACTACAGACCTTTATTAGTCTCAACTCTGTATTTCTCACTTGTTCAAAATAGAAGCTCCAAATCAAGGTAATAGCAGGACAGCTATCAGAGAAAGATCTACTCCTGCCCTCTCTCCTAGCTTCAGGCAGCCTCAGGACTTCCTTGATTTGTAGACCGTGTTCTTATTGGTCTTCACAGTGTCTTCCTTCTGCATGTGTCTATGTTTGTGTCTCATTTTGCTCTTCTTTCAAGGATGTGGTCGGATGGGACGAGGCCCCATACTAATGATTTCATCTAACTTAATCATCAATAAAGACACTGTTTTCAAATAAGGTCACATTTATAGTGGAGGAGATTAGGACTTCAACAGCTTTTAGTGCATGAAATTTAGCCCAAAATATAAGTCTTTCATTTTCCTGAATGTTATCAGTGACTCAAGGACATCACATCAACCAATTTTTTTTTTTTGAGACAGGGTCTCGCTTTGTAGTTCTGACTGGCCCTGAGCTCACTATGTAGCCCAGGCAAGCCTGGAACTCAGCAATCCTCCTGTCTCTGCCTCCCGAGTGCTGGGATTACAGGCATGAGCCACCACGCCCGACAACCAATTATTTTTCTAGAACACAAATTAGTCTTTTTTCCTCTCATAATATTCACTCAGAAGAAAAGGAATCTATAGGACTGCTTCTACTCCTGGGCTTTTGAAAGGCACTGGCAAATACCACAGAAGCCTGAAGGAGGCTGAATTTAGAAAATAAGCCATTTGTTCCTCTTACACTTTGTAGTCAAGTTCAGATGACATTTGCCCCATCTCCAGCCGAGTGCCGCCCACTCTCAGCATTTGTTATGGATTCCGACTTTACAGAGAAAATTTTGGTCCAAAGCTTTAAACTCACTTAACTTTTCACACCATTCACATGCTCCTGACTAACCAACAATCACAATCATGTAAAAGCAAATGTTCAATCTCATCTTCATACCTCATCCCTACACCCATGCTCAAATCACTTTCCTACACATCTCCTCAGTTCCACTGCTTTGTCAAGAATCTCTTTAAAATAAATAAAAAGTTCCACACTAAAATATATCCCAAAAAACCCACAAAATAAATGGAAAATTTCACAAATCATCATTAACTCTGAGGCAATCACCACCGATATCATAAAATTGAGCACTTTGTGGGCTGGAGGGTTAGCTCAGTGGTTCCGTTGCCTGCCTCGCAAGCGCAAGGTCCTGAGTTTGACCCCCAGTAACCACATTTAATGCTGGGCGTGGAGACACGCCCACCAACAATCAACACCGCATACCACAATGCCAGACTTGGTGGCTCACGCCTGTAATCCCAGCACTCGGGAGGCAGAGACAGGAGGATTGCTGAGTTCCCGGCGGCTTGCCTGGGCACCATAGTGAGCTCAGGGCCAGCCTGAACTACAAAGCAAGACCCTGCCTCAAAAAGCAAAAAAAAAAAAAAAAAATTGAGCACTTCGTCTGTCCCAAAAATTCTTCCATGTACCCACATACCAATCATGAATCTTTTCTTCCCACCAAGTTACCACTGTTCTGACCTTACTGTAATCATGTCCTTGAACTTATTGTTTATCACCCAATTATGCACCTCCAAGTTACTTCCCTGAATTTGTTCTAATAAATACATACTTGAATTTCTCTAGAGTTTTACCACCCATTGTGTAGCCCTACAACTAAAGTT
>PVIC010012358.1:28250-39881 GCA_004025085.1 Thryonomys swinderianus | reverse complement strand
GTTATCAACTCCAGCCGGAGACTGTGTGGTTCATACAACTTGCCAGAAGTCTAACAATCGTCCCAAAAGGCGCCCCCTGCGGGGTCTCCACCTCCCCGTCTTCTAGTCAGGAACGTGCTTCTCCGCCGGCCCCGCACGCTGCCTTCGGGGTCATCGTTCACCCAAGGGCACTGTCCAAGCAAAATCAAAGCGCAGCTCCTGCTCACAGTACGCGCCAGTAACCACTGGACGGGTTCGTCCCAGCGCGGTCAGTGCTTCATTACAGAACAGCGAGCTGCGGGTTGCGCTCCGTGGAAAGGGAAGCGTAGGCCGTGCGGGCCTGCAGGAGCCTCGTCCGGTCCCTGCGCAGGGACCAACACCCGCACCCTCGGGGCCTCCCACGGGACCACACGGGGACCCGCAGCCTCGCAGATGCTCCCCGGGGCGAGGATTTATTACCGCTCCTAAAACAGTTCATTTGTGCTCACGGAGGGGAAAGAGTGCCCAGGAATGTTCTTGACGCCACCCATCAGCCAGGTTAGACCACTGCTGGGTCTTCGCTCACGGCACGATTCACAGCGGAAGCCGCTGCCACTTGGTCTCCAACAGGCAAGAGTCCTGTTTTCTGGCCCCGGGGCCCAAAGCCGGGGGCCAGCGCCGCTCTCCGCGGTGGTCAGCGCTGCCCTCTGGTGGCAAGGACGCGAATCACAGCCGTGCCTCGGGGCCGGGGAGCGCCCGCGGCTCTCACACCTTCCTCTGGCTCCCGGCTCCGATGGAAACGGGAAAGGGGCGCTGGTCCGAGCCGGAGGGAACCGTTGGAGGAGACAGAACAGCGGCTCTGAGCTCTCGGCGACCCGACCCGCACGGTGACCCCGAGCTCAGCGCGCCCCAGGCCGGCGCCCCGCGCCCCCCGCGCGTTTCCCGGCGAGTCTGCAGCCGCCCCGGCGCCGCTTTAGGGCGGCAGAAAAGCGCCGAGACCGCGCAGGGAGACACGGGGCCAGAGCCGCGCCGGCCGGGCGCGGGGCCGGAGCCGGAGGTGTCTCCTCGGGACGCACGGAAACGGGGGCGCAGAGAAAGCGGCCGGGCCGGGGGACGCGGGAGGGCGGGGGGCTCAGCCGGCTCCGGCCTCTGCTCCGGGGCGGATCCCGCGGCCGGACGGTGCCCCGAGGCCTGGAGGCCGGAGGGCCTCGCGCTCTGTCCGTGCCGCTGGCCGCGCGCAGGAACCGAGCTTCTTCCCCGGCGCCTCGCTCCTGCTCGGCCGAAGGAGAGCGGAGCTGCCGGGCGACGTGGCCCCTCGCGGGCCGTCGGGCCCTTGACTCCGTCCTTTGTCCCTGCGCTGCGCGGCCACAGGTGCAAGCGGGAGGCTGCCTTCCATGCGCTGCGAATGACTCCAGAGAGACCTTCCGTGAGGGCCAGTTTTCTCTCTCGACCTCGTCGCTTCCGTAGAGATGTCAGCCCGGGCTACACATCTCCGGGCGCGTCTCCCCCTCCAACGCTCGCCCTTGCCGTGCGGGCCTGTGCGCCGCAGCACGAGTCCGTCGGGCCGTGTACCAGGACGGTGTCTCGAGAAGATCTGATGGCGAGGACGAGGCAGCAGAGATTGGGGAAAATCTCTTTTCTTCAGGTTCCGTCTCGGGCTTTCAGACTTGTATCCGTTTCAAATCAACAACAGCCTCCAGCACAGATCCCCGGAGCTCTCCCCGAGCGTCTTGCGCACGACACACCTGTACTCGCCAGCTCCTGCGCCATGTGCCTGTGTCTCCTGCAGATCAGGCGGGATGAGGCTTCCACGGCCCAGCTGGCGGGGCAGTGCCCGTCTCAGCCTGAGGAGCCGCAAATGGACAGCCCGTCGCCCCTCGACAGCCCTTAAGAGTCAGCGATCAAAGCGGGGAATGAGACAGCATGAAAGAAATAAAGACAGGTGAAAAGGAGACAAGAGAAACGATAATATCAAAATTGTACTTCGTGGCTTCGGACCACAACAGTTATTCAAGCTGTGTTTCTTCCTTCTGGAAAATTCCCTGAGGCCTTAAAGACCACGAGAACTTGCGCTGCTTGTGGGTCTGCGCCTTTCTCCAAAGCGGCTCTCCTCCTGCACACCCGCCCCAGAACACACCCCCTCGAGGACACTGTACACACTGGGATACACACCCAGACGGCCCACCCTGGGGGCCCCTAAGTCCACAGAAACCCCATTGTGTCCACAGCTGTGTCTTTTCTTCTTGAGAGCCACACAATTATTTTTTAGAAAATTCTTAAAATTCTACCTCCTAGCCGGGCGTGGTGGCTCACGCCTGTCATCCCAGCACTCAGGAGGCAGAGGCAGGAGGATTGCTGAGTTCGAGGCTTGCCTGGGCTACATAGTGAGCTCAGGGCCGGCCTGAACTACAAAGCGAGACCCTGTCTCAAAAAAAAAAAAAATTCTACCTCCTAAACCTCTTTAAACTAAGAAGTAAATAATCAAAACTGTATAGCAACAATTGTTGGAGAATCAGAAAATGATATATCATGCATTCTATACAAATGACATCTATTATAAATAGATAATACGAGAACTTTTTTGGGTTTTTTTGTACGTGGTTACCAGGGATTGAACTAGGGACCTTGTGCTTGCTAGGCAGGCGGCGGAACCACTGAGCTAAATCTCCGGCCCAATACAAGAACTCTTGTGAACATAATCCATTTATTGTTGATGGTGGTTGAGAATTTCGCTGTTTCGGTATTGCTATATACATATGAATCGTCATTGGAGAGGGTCTCAGATGATTGTTAAAAGTTTATTTACTGAATATTGGAAAAATAATCATCAGACATAATAAGCTTAAACCAAGAGGTCACAGACTGGCCCTTGGTTTGTTTTGTTTTGTGGTTTTGAGAGTTTCACTGTGAAGTTCAGGCTGGCCTTCAACTCACTATGTAGCCAAGGCTGGCCTTGAACTCACGATCCTCCTGCCTCAGCTTACCGAGGGCTGGGATGACAGGTGTGCGCCATCACGCCTGGCCAGACTGGCCCTTGTAATTCTGTCACTGGAAGCAGCATGGGCTGGGTCCACACCACGCTGCCAGACAGCTTCCAACAGACAACCCTGCACCATGAATGAGACGGTCGGGCTTGAACTGTGAGATAATCAAATTTCCTACTCCTTGACGGTCACTTCCCTCTCAGAATCTATCCTCAGAATGTTCTGACACAAGCAAACAGAACAGGAAGTGTTAATGTCACCACCTCAGTGTTCTTCCCCCAACCGGGGACCAGACTCAAGACCTTGTGTTTGCAAGGCAGGTGCAGTACTGCTGAACTACATCCCCGGCCCACCTCAGGGTTTTTTTAAAAATGCAAACAAAATTAGACGAAGCTGAAGGTTGAACCTGGCAGAACAGATCAATGCAGGAGTGCGTAGCCACGGCTAGTCATATCTCATAAAGTTAAAAAAAAATGAGAAAAGAGCCATAATGAAACACTAAGAGAAAAAATTTATGTGTACAAACCTCATTTTTGTTTTATTAAAATATCCCTAGGGGGGGAAAAAAACTAGAATGCAATTCAACCAACATGGACCATTATTTTAATTATGTAGGGGATTACTGATTTTAACTTTCATCTGTAGGCAGCCTTTGTTCAAGGCATTTTGAGCCAGAGAAACAGTGAATGTTATTACATGTTATGCATGGCTAGGCCACCGCAGTCCTCTCCGCTCCACTGAAATGGCCTGCCTCATGCGTGCTGTTGCTTCCCTCTCTCTCTCTCTCTCTCTCTCTCTCTCTCCCCCTCCCTCTGTCTCACAGTGTGCGCTCCATGCCAGACGGAAGGGCACACAGTAGAACAGAGGGCTAGTGTACCCAACCCTCCCAGCACTGGCATTCCTTTGATTTCTCATTTGACCCCAATGTTAGTCTCCAGAAGAGGCAGCATCTAGGTACTTACTTAAAAGCTTTTTGAATTTTTCTGTTGTTCATTTAGATATTTAGTATTTTAACCTCCGTAGTAAATGTTACTAAAATAAGTGTGATGATGAGAATATCCAACGCCGGGGTTATCCTAAATTTAAATCCCAGGAGCCCCTGGGGTAAGTTAGATCTCAATTCAAGCAGCACCTTGTGGGGAGCCCCTCCGGGGGCCCACCCTCAGCCCAGCCAAACTTCATAGCGCACTGCTGCGAGAGGAGCTGGGAGTGAGGGGGCGAGGGCAGGACGCCATGCTTCTGAGGCCACCCTCCGCTGGACGGCGCTGGACAAGCACCCTCCCGGTATCTTCTAACACGCCTCCTAGCGGCAGGAGAGAGGACTGCAGAGCTGCTTCAGAAGCGGCGAGAACGGGAGGCTGAGCGTGTTTAACGGGAGGGAAGATACTTTGAGGAGGATTCACGGCCCTGTGCCCTTCACGCTGTGCATTTTGATCCCTCTGTGTATACTGTCTCCGTTGCTCTAGGTGCAGGCTCTCGGTAAACATGGACCAAATCCATGAATCCGTGAGCAAGGTCTCGCAGAGGTTTTCACCTCCTATAAAGCGAGGATAGCCTTACTGTCCTTAAAGATTCGTCCCCAAAGATCAAATTAGATAATGTCGGGAAAGCTCCTTCCTTGAATATCACCTTTTATCCCCCTTCCAGGATGGCAGCACGCAGGGCTCTGGCCAGTTTCTTGCCACGTCCCGACGACACTGCCCACATGAGGTACTGAGGGCTTGCAAGGGATATTTTTCATAAAGGCCAGAACACATTTTGTACACTGGCATGTCCATCTATGAAGCAATGGATTAAAACCAACGGTGGCCGAACCCAGGCAATGACAACGATTGGTTCCGGCTCTAAGTACCCCCTGTCACCTCTGAAGCACAGCAAAAGGCAGCCGAGCCCAGTGCATGACTCAGGCTGTGCCTGGTAAAAATTTCGGAGGGCTCAGAGCAATAAACCGCGAGATGTCACATGATCATTTCTTGAGGACTGACTGGTGCTCGGGTCAGCGGGTGAGGAGCTGAGAGACAGGGAACCCGCAGCCTGCCAGGTGGAGCGCTGACTCCCTTCCGTGCCACAAAGGGAAACTCGGTCCCCGAGAAAACAAAGACCGTGTTCTATCTCCCACGGCTTGTGGAACTCAGAGAGATTTATAATTCTATAAATCACAGCACTGTCACACTTTAGCGCCCTCGGGAAGCGAAAGGCGTTGCTCAAAGACGCGCAGCCGTTTAGCGGCCTGGCCGTTTGGCCCATTTCGTTCTGCTGAGCTCGGGTGCCGTTCACGGTGCTTGAAGGACCCGGGCTCTCGACTCACCTTGGCCTGGGAGCTGGGCGGAAGGCACGGCGCCTGGCATCGTGGGCACTGAGTTCACGCAGAGCAGCGTCTCCAGCTGTGCGTGTCTGACCGTCCCCAACTTGACCGCAGAGATCGCAGTGACGACGACACATCTCCTTTCTGGGCGCCGGCTGAAGACCTGCTCGATGCATTTTCCCTCCAGCACTTTTCTTATTCTAAACATTCTTTGCAAAGCCGTAGAAGCGTCTCTTTCCACCCTGTGTGCAGAGCAGAGCGCTACCACCTCGATATGCTCCTCCTGCACGGCCATGCTGCAGCAGGGGAGATGTCCCTGGGACTGTCCACTTCGACTGGCCGCGCATTTGACATGACTTTCTGACTTGATGCTAAATTCTGTTTAAACTCGCTCGGCTAGGCTATTTTAATTCCAAGTGAATCTTTAAAACAACTGACATGTTGGTATGTATGGCTCCATAGTCACAAACAACAGAGAAAAATATATAAAAAGTTTGTTGCACACCTGGAGAAAATAAATTATTTTCAGTACAGGAAGAAATATTCTCTGCTCTATGTTAACGTCTCATTCTGACAGCCAAACACCATGTGCTACTATGTAAAGCAATGAAATGAAAGTGAAAAATTCCGAGTTGCTTATAATTTGATTTCTATTTATATCAATATAATACGATAGGTAGGTGATACCTTTTCTGGGAAGTTCATGATTATATGAAACACTTCAGAAATCCAGTTATATAAGGTTTGCAGGAGTATGAAATTAAATTCAAGGACTATAACAAAAAGTCGGGCTCTGTTATTTTAGTGTTGGACTTTATACTAAACACTTACTATCTTTCTGGGTAAATTTTAAATGTCTGAAAGAAATCTTAATATTTCATGATATAAATTAAGCCAGAAGTACTTCCTATTCTCTGGTCATTTGTATAAAAGATTATGAGGATATGAAACCACAAAAATCAGTCAAATGTTCATTTTTGTTCATATCTGCAAAGAGGAGGAAAGCTTTTAATTTAATTCAAGTCAGTGATTGTCTCTGGGTCCCCGCCTTGCAGTCAGCACTGCTCTGGGAACCGAAAAATCCTCCCTGGATCATGGCTGCGTGAGGACGGGCTGAGCCCATTGGAATCTCACGCAAGTGTAAAGTAACCCTTTCCTCATCATTAACTTGTCGTGCAAAATTCTGAGAGCTCTAATAAATATATGCATCTCATGTACCGAACTTACAGTGAAATTTACAGTAATAGGAGCTTAATAATCTCTTTGGTCTATGAAAAATATAACACTATGGCTTGATTTGTTCTATGAAGTAACTGTCCCCAGGTACACAGCACGGTGTCTCAAGAGACGGAGTTTTATTCGCAGGCCCTGGATCTGAGCTCAGGAGCGGAGGGCGCTGCGTACCCAGGACGGCTTCAGAGAGCTCCTGCGCTTGGCATCTCCCCTTCCTGATCTCTCACACCAGGGCACAGCCCGCCTCAGCCCACTGAGGAAGGAGCGTCTGGAAGGCGCCCCGAGGACCGCGGCTCTTCAGGAACCGGGCCGTGCTGAGCATTCTGTACCGTGTATATGTATGTCTCTGTTCACTTCCCCTTCGCTCTGGCACACCTGCCTCAAACAGTGACTACTGTATATCTTATTTACCTGGGTATCCCAATAAGGCCTAAACAGTGGTTTTCATGTAAAAGATCCTCCAGAAAAACTTTGTGAATTACATATGAATTATCACACACGTAGGTAAGCACTGAGGAATATTTTCCCACACAATACAACTCCCGGATTTGATGACTTAAAAGAACCGATCTCTTGAGCTTGTGATCGTGCCTCGTACAACTGACACACTACACCGGGCCGACTGGGTACGGTGGCTGCAGTCAGCAGACGGGTCCGGGAGCTCGGATGCCACACAGAGCCCGCCGCTGGGACGCCGTGTGTCCCCCCACGTGGCCCGGATTTCCTCTTGTGCAGCAAGAGACCCCAGGGACAGCGCACAATGATGGCAGCCACTGCATTCCCGACTCAGGACCAGAGTGCGGTTGAGTCCTCATGATTCTAGGAAAGAAAGTCACAGGGACAAGGAAACAGACTTGCTCTTCAGGCAGGAGCTGCAAAATTTTATTTCAGAACCAGTGCACGCAGAGAGTAGCACTGGTGAAGATTTAGGTGTGTTTCTGAAATCAACATTGTACAAGTATTCCTCAGTTGCAGACGTCTATCACAGTAGACATGATATCAATCCACTTCCCAGAGTAAAAATTACCACTGCTATAAGGAGTATACTGTACTCTGCATCTTCTCTATCTCTCTTTAGGCAAGACTTTTTTTTCCCTACTTCACAGAGGGAACATTTATATCTTAAATTCATTTGAGTATTTTTTAACAAATATTTACTGAGTCAAATGTTCATACAAGCTACTGTGCTAAATGCTGGAGATGCTATCATCCAGCTCTGGGCAGAGCTAACGAGGGTCACATAGCGAAGGACACATTGTGTTTCCTTAGACAGTGCTCTGACAGTATACAAATAGATATAAAAATAGCGGACCCTAAGACAGAGAAGCCTTCCCAGACACAGCGGGGTAAACATCGGTCTTTGCCAGCAAAAGGCCAGAAACAGCTGGTGATTTGCTTGGCATTGGCAGGTATCAGGGTAGGAAAAGACGAGAGCATTCTGGGACTGGGAAGCAGCTCAGTTTGGGGCAGGGTTTAAGAGTGGAAGGGCCAAGAATAAAGGACAGAGGCTAGCCCAATGATGAGGGCCCTAAACATGCCCTCATGGACTTCAGTTTATGGCTCCTTATTTAATGAAGAACGCTTCGCTGACTTTAACAAGGTGCAAAGCATATTACAAATATATTCTGACATCAGTGACAGTAAAGAGCTAAAGAGGAACAAAAGTGAAAGGCCAATTTAGAAGGGTTCTAGGAGGGATATATAACTGCGACTTTCCCTCTATTTAACATTGTCTCACTCACTTTTTCACTGCTGGGATAAAATACCCCATGACCGCAACTTAACAGAGGACTTTATTGGGCTCACAGCTTTTAGAGGGTTCAGTCTACAGTTGGTGGGTTCTAAGGGGGGCAGCATGGAGCAGGGTCTGTGCGGAGAAGAGCGGCTCACAGCACGATGCTAGGGGCCAGAGAGAGAAGGGTGGAGCCAGAGGGATAAACCCTTCCGGGTCACAACCCCGGTGACCCATCTTTAACTGACACCCCCCCAAACAGCAAGTGGACTAGTGATCCCATGATCCTCTCCCCTTCCAGACACACGAGGCTCTTGGGAGACATCTCAGATCTAAACCACAACAAAAAGGGTACAGAGCAAAACAGTTCAGCACGACACAGAGTCTTAAAGAATGACCGGCTTTGAACAGCGAGGCCCACTTAATGAGAAAGTCACAAAGGAAAATTAACTGTACCGGAAGGCAAAGGCTTAAGCTCATTGGAACAAAAGATGTAAACCACTGATCCTTTTGGCTAAGAGAATATGAAATCCCTTTTCTAGAGAAGTTATCTTTGTGAGGATCCAGCCCAGTGACAGGAACACAATAGATAAGTCAGTTGGCTACATTTTCTCTCTCCCTAGATTTCTAATTTCCGCTTTTTTTTTTTTTTTTTTTTGGAGGGGGGCAGTTTCAGGAAAGAATTACTTTGAGCTAAGAAGAACTGGTCATATGTTCATCATGCCTCCTTGTCCTCGACTTGGTTGGATTGTTCAGTGAAACACTCAAGAGAGGCTGAGAACAACAGTCTCACTAAAAAAGGGGGACAGACACAGGAGGGATCGGCCTGATCTCCTTCTACCTGCTTTCCAAGGCCCCCATGAGCTACCTCTGCGCATTTCTTGAGTGCTCCACTCTGCTTCCAGGGACAGCGTCACGTGGCCCACGCTTCTGACCGTACTTGAAACAACAATACGATGATTCAGACCTCACAGACTAAAATTTCATGGAGGCAGAGGCAATTATGGTCTTGGTCGCCCCCCCCTCTTTCTCTCTCTCTCTTCTCCGCCTGCTGCCAGGGTTCCCCAAGAATAACAGTCTACCACACTTGGGGTTATTAATAAATAAAAGCAAGCATGAATTAATAATTGACTGTGGGCTTAAGGAGAAAAGTTCCCTGAGCATTTCTAACTGATGCTCTTTAACGATGAGAATACTGTGAAATCAGGTGTGCTCCATTTCCAGAGGAAATAAATGGTTTGAAAAGGTGCTTCCACGTTTCTTCCCCGCCTGCTTCCAGATTGGGGTCGACAGATCGCCCAGATTGGAGACAGGGTAGTTCCTTCTCAAGGTCTGGCTCTAGCTTCTTCCTGAATCAGTGCCAGGTGTGGTGGTGGCTTTTGCGATGCACATGGCTTTCCTATGAGGTCATTACTGATGGAAACTATCAACACCTCTGCCCCTTGGGGAGGGTAAGAAGTCAGCTCCATTCAAATAAGCATTCCTCAGGCTCCTGCTTTGGAAACATTCTCCTGCTCCTAAGGCAGATGTTTTAGTTTGGGGGACAGGATAAAGGATGACAAGACATTGGGGGGGTACAAAGGAGGAGGGCCCGAGGCAGCTGCGTGAGGGAAGCGGCATGGGACAACTCTTGGGTGCCGTGACACTGTCTTTCATGCCACGCCCTCCGCTCGGTTGTCAAGCAATGAGAAGCCAAGTAGGTGCCCACCTATGCCAAGTGGCTATGAAAACTCGCTGCTCTTCTTCTTTCCTGTGGAATCAGAAAGCTGCTTTCATGGGACGCTGACACCATAGTATCAGTTTTTAAGGTGAGTTTATTCTGCAAAGTCATTGTATAGTTCTAAGTAGTATCATTGTTGTTCCCTACAGACTTGCTGAAAGCAAATGCCTATATAGAATTGTTATCAAATAATAGAAAATGTACCAGTGAGCAAAGGAGAATGAATGACTGTATCTAGGAATAAATTTCTTCAGTTATTTGGCTCTCTTGCTTCCCTAGGAGATACATGGGATGGACTAAGGTAGCTGTCAGAAACACAGGCCGACTATGAAGGAGACGTCGCTCGTTAGTCACCCAACGTTCACTGCACACCCACTATACCCACTGTGCACTGGGAATCAGGCTCCACCTAGGACCGAAAATATCTTCTAGAATGTTCCCTGGTGTTCAAATGCCTATCAAATGACAGAGGAAAAGTGTGGCTGCCTGGGAAAAAAATGAATATAAAGAAGAAGAGTAAGTGTTACTTGAAAGCCTAAGAACAAATTATGTTTGGCAAAGGAATTCTAAGAATATGAGCCTAATTGGAGTGTTTATGAAAAGGAAAAGGCTCATATTCCTGCAAGTGATTTTCAAGAAGCTAAAAAGGAAAACCTGCCATTTTGGAGAATGCAGAGTCTTGGCAGCCTTTGGAGGAAGGCTTTGAAGTATTAGTGCGTACGGTTCTGGTTAACGTTTCCACAGCAAGCAAGGCCGAGGAGCAGGCGATGGAGACAGCGCCGAAGAGCGTCTCCCTCTCCTCCCAGCAGCCTGCCCGCTGCCGTGCCGCAGCCCGGCCGGACCCCGCTGTGCCCACTCCTGCTGCGCCGAGAGAGCAGGGGTCTCAGCTACTGGTACAGGTAGAGAACCAAATTTTTTCTAGTTCATATTTTCTAACCACACAAAAGTACACAGAAGGCAACAGTCAGGGGCCAAGGGAGGGGCGGGGGGGCAGAGGGGTACACCAAGATGGGGTTCTGATTCTTGTGCAAGAGAAAAATCGCACCGCAGTGCAAATGGCCCTGTAGCAAGAGCGGCCCAGACCTTCGCTTTGAATTTTATCAGAAGCCACCAGCCCTGAAGCATCACTGGCGCCTACTGAATTTTCACCAGGGACATAACAGAAAACATCTGTTCTCTTACTTAAAAGTAAATCAATTCATTAAATCAACGTTTGCTTGCTTTCTTCTATTAGAAGCACCGATATTTTTCTTTTCCTTCTTTCCTGGCCCCTTTAATAACTTACTCCTGCTTATGAGTTAAAATCTGGGACAAAGCAGTGTCTCCTATGTCTGTGTGGGGAAAATTACCACAGCTCCAGCTAAAATCATGTCGGAAATCCAGGGATGTGAACGAGGGGGTGATTTTCCACATGTAAATAAAGAGCTTACTAACCACGTAAAATGACATCAAGCTGCAAAAACATGAGTGTGTACACGCATCAGTGTGTGTGTTACAAAATTTCTCACCACCGTGAAAACATAAATACTGAGATTATTTTGAAACTTGACCTTCGTGTTTAAACTCATGTCACAGTTTTAATAAAAGAAACTGTGATATAGAGTGCCTTGAGGCTGGTCTCCTCTAAAGGTTTTTAACTTAAAAATGGACTCTGAGGGCCGGAGGGTTAGCTCAGTGGTTCCGGCGCCTGCCTTGCAAG
>PVIC010012358.1:0-28150 GCA_004025085.1 Thryonomys swinderianus | reverse complement strand
CCCGGGGGGCAGCAGCTTCAATGGCGGGGAGTTTGCCGTAAGGTCTCCTGAGCTAACAGGAAAGAGGAATAAAGCTCCAGGCACAATATCCCGAGATAAATGCTGTGCTGAGAAATATATAAAGTGACGCGAGATAAGGCGGGCTGGGAACAACTCTGCCTTGGACAGCGTGGAGGGCACTGAGAGACTCCGCGGAGGGAGAGGGCCGGGCCGGGCCGGGCCACGCGGGTCCCCTGCGCTGCCCCGGGCCCCTCCGGCTGTTGCTGTGCGCGCGGCCGCCCCGCAGCTCGGCCCGGCTCACCCTCAGGCAGCTGCAGGAATTCGTGCGGGTTGTGGGTTTCAAAGGCGCGCGGCGAAGGCTTCCGGCCAAGCGCGGTGAGTGGGGGAGGGACGGCAGCGGCGGAAAGCGGGTTTACGGCCACGGCGAGAGGAGGGACAGGAAAGAGGAGCAAGGAGGAAACACGGGGGCGGCACGCGAGACGGCAGGGAAAGAGCGTCAGGGCCTCTCCTCTGTCCCCGGGCCATCTTGAGCTTAGGCGGCATCAGAGCCACGTACGCTGCGCTGGGGACGCGGCCCTGCTGGTTCCACGAGCAGCACCAAGAGAGGCGCGCTGACCGGGGCACTGAGACGGCGTGAGGAGTTACAATTTCCTCCGTAACGCTCATCAGCACAGTAGTAATAGGACACAGGGTTTTTTGCTTTGTTTTGTTTTGTTTTTTTGAGACAGGGTCTCGCTTTGTAGTTCAGGCTGGCCCTGAGCTCACTATGGTGCCCAGGCAAGCCTCGAACTCAGCAATCCTCCTGTCTCTGCCTCCCGAGTGCTGGGATGACAGGCGTGAGCCACCACGCCCGGCACTGTGGTATGCGGTGTTGATGGTTGGTGGGCGTGTCTCTACGCCCAGCATTCTATGTGGTTACCGGGGATCGAACTCAGGTCCTAGCGCTTGCAAGGCAGGCGCCGGAACCACTGAGCTAACCCTCCGGCCCAGGACACGGGTATTTTAAAGGGAGGACGGAGTTATTAAGGCTCCGGAAACAGCATGCGGTGGCACGAGCAGGCAGGAGAGCAGGTGGACGGAGGCGCGGCAGCAACAGGCCTCTGGAGAAAACCATATCACACTTAATTCCTGCGGTCGCGGTACGGACTGAACAAAAAGATGCACGTAAAACACATGCAACATTGGCACAGACAGCCTGCTGCAGGTGACCGTGGCCCGAACGGCTGCAGTCAGTTCATGGGGAGGACGGTTCCCGCTCAGCCGCCGCATGGTCTGTAGAGGTGGACGAAGGTGAGCAGGGAAGGAGGGTGAGGATGTTACGAGCGTCGCCGGGCGACTCCTTATTCCTCAAGCAAATCGGTCGCTGCTAAACACGGACGTCAGGAGCCTCCCAGGCACCGTCCGCCACCCTAGGTCTTGACGCCATCTTTTGGGAGGTGCCTTAATACGAGGACAAGAGAAAACAAACAAACAAACTTAGAAGTGTTCCATGAGATGTTTCACTGAAAGAAAAAATAGCGATTGTAAAACAGGGAAGATCTGTGAAAGTTAGAAAGTGCTCAAGCCATGGCTAAGTGCTGGCCGAATCCCAGGGGCAGTGGTGTTCAGAAATAGTAAAACACGCAAGGCAGAGACGCACTGGCTGAGTCTAGGGGAAGGGCCCTGGCACTGAAGCGGGGGGGGGGGGCAAAGAGCCGTTTCCCCGACTGGCACGTCCCAAGCCAGTCCGTGAGAAGCGCACCAGGCCCCGGCTGCGGCCCGGGAGCCCTGGTCATCACCCCCGGCTGCGGCTGGCCTTGACGCCTGCCCGGTTAAACACAGAGATGCTCGTGGCGGAAGGAAAGAAAATAAAGGGGTTTCGTTTGTCACATCAGAGTCCAAGGCGAAAACACCCAACCAAGAATGAGATAAAGTACCAGAATCTGACAGAGACAAACGGAAAGCTCGAAGTCTGGGAGCCCATCAAAGCCAAGCACAGTAGGAGAAACGCTCGCGATACATAACTCATACGTGGAACTGGAAACGGCACAAACCACTCAGAGCTCCTGATAAACAGCCAAATCGCAAAGTCTTGAGTCCATCAGAAAGTTCCCCATGAAGTCGCATCCAAAGGCAAGCCTGAAACACATGTTACAGTCACTCGGCGGTTTACTAGGTCAGCACATACCAAGGAACCATCACATACTCAGTAGTTTGCTTGGCTCCGGGAGAGGAGCGCCTGCCTGGGGGCGCGTCTGGTCAGGTGTGGGGGGGAGGGAGGAGCCACATCCTTCGGCCTGGAGGCTGGGGTGAGGGGCACGTTCAGAGGACGCTGTGCGGCAGGGGCAGGGTAGACTCCCGTGGAGAGGAGGCCGGGGCCTGGAGAGGAAGCCCTTTAAAGAGTGGCGCACGCAGCCCGCGGCTCAAGGAAGGTGCCTAACAAGAAGGAAGCACGTGTTCTCTGGAATGAGACAAGCTGACAAAATGGCTGTCCTGTATTTCAGAGCACGGAGGCACTGCAAAACATGACTGGGTAAACAAAAGACTTAAAAAGGAAACTACCCACCATCGGCTCCCCCTGGAGATGTGGGAACTCAGGGCGGGTTGAGATGGTTCTGTAATTTGCTTCCTCCCTGGTTTTCAGGACCATCAAGAAGGCTGAGGTAACAGCACTCACACTTGGATTCTCCTAACAGAGCTACCATAGTGTACATGATATCTAGATGTGTGCATGTCAGAAACTTGAGAAACATGCGTAAGAAAAACATGTGAGGGCCGGAGGGTTAGCTCAGTGGTTCTGGCACCTGCCTCGCAAGTGGAAGGTCCTGAGTTCAATCCCCAGTAACCACATACAATGCTGGACGTGGAGACTCACGCCCACCAGCAATCAACACCGCATACCACAGTGCTGGGCGGGGTGGCTCACGCCTGTCATCCCAGCACTCAGGAGGCAGAGGCAGGAGGATTGCTGAGTTCGAGGCTTGCCTGGGCTACATAGTGAGCTCAGGGCCAGCCTGAACTGCAAAGCGAGACCCTGTCTGAAAAAAAAAACAAAAACAAAAACAAAAAAACATGTGATCAGAAAGATAAGATTTGTTGAACCACAGGAATGAGTTCACAGCTCTTCCTCCAGAAACAGCCAGGGCAAGAAAGAATCTTTTTTTTCCTGTATATTTCTACAAGTTAATCAAGAATACAGGGTTTAGGAGGTGAGGAAAGAGCAACCCGAGACAGACGGGGAAGGGGCAGGGTGTGCTGGGAGCACTTCCAGGAGCAAGAGCGGCTGAGGTTTTGTGGCCCACCGGGGAGGACAGCGGGGTGCACCGAGGCACTGTGAGAAATACAGCAGGAGGAGGCGGGGCGGTGAAGGCTCAGACCTCAGCTTAGGCAGAAAGCGTGGGAAAAGAGGAAAGAAAGAAGCGTAAGGACACCTCTTGGGAGATGCCAACTAATTTTGAAACTCTAGTCAAAATACCTCGGTGCAAGATGGAAAACAACTTTTGAGAATCACACAAATGGCCAAGACTTAAGATCCAAGAATGAAAAGAAATATGTTACAGCACCCGGCCTCACTGCAATATTTACATGTTCTTTATACATTTCATCTGTCCTGAAATGAAAAGTATTACTGAAATGCTTCCCATAGATGAGCCAGCAGAAAGAAGGCCTGAAAATCCTTATGGTGATTTAAATCAAATTTAAGCGAGGACTACTTTTTAGCCTTCACAACCACCCAACATAGTATCAGAATCTCTGGTCCTTTTATTAAAAGTTCCTTCCAAACGCTCACATGCCATAGGCAGAAAATTATATGTCTCATTTGTTCCTTGGACTACAGAAATTCACATGCACACATGCATATGAACACAGGGATATAAATGGTGTGGAATAGAAGACTCGCAGCTGGGTCTACGAGCTTGACCTTTGGGACACAGCCCAGTGACTAGGATAAATGTAGAGTTGCTCAGGAATTCGTAGCTTGAATCCCAGGCCTGCAGAGTTTTCATGAGGCTTAAAGATCACCAAGTGTACTTATTTTAAAATTGTGCCACAAGAAATCCCAGGAGTTCAAGGCCCTGTGTCAGTACACTGCAAAGAAATGTCCGCCATAAACCATCTCAAGCTTTAAACTACCTGAAAAATACGTTCATCACATTTATTTGATATTTTAATATTCTATTCAAAATTCAATTTGACTAGAAAGAAATTCTGCAACTAAATAAGCTGGGAAATTATTAATTTACTCTAAGGGTCTCATTGGATAGATTAAAAAGGTACACCCAGAAAAAGAAAAACACACTGTCAGAGTTTCAGAATCAGTTAAGCGTAGTTAGGACTATGTCTCAGTGTGTGTTCTGCTCAGGGTGAAGCCCAGGATGAAATCAGGGGCCCTTGGAAGCACGAGGGGCAGGGAAAGTGACAGAGGGACGGAAGGAGGGGCCTAGCTCAGGCTGCGGGGGTGGAGCCTCCCCTGGGCAGCGGGAGCCCCGTCCCGCGGGTCCCGTCTGGAAGCCGTGTGTGGAGCCTCTGTAGGGTCCCTCTGAGAGACCGCACACCGGGCTTGAGCCCAGGGCCTCCCTATGTCATCCCCGAGGTCCCGGCCCCCGGCACAGCTAAGCAGCACCGTGAGCCCCCACGGGGCTACAGTCAGTCCTGAGAATCAGTAGTGGGAACCTGCCCATCACAACCGAAGGGGACCTCAGGTGAGGCTGGGGGCGTCGAGGGTGCAGGGACGACCAGCGCCTGCTGCCACCTTGAACATAGGCCTCCTGCTCCCAAATCGCCGCCTCAGGAAGTCACAGTAAAGACGAGTTCAGCCTGCAGGAAGCCCCCATATTCTCTACCTGGCGCTTGTTCCTGATGGACTGTGGTCAGGTATACCACGACCCCAAGCTGCGCTTTCTCCCCAGCGTGTCCCGGCAGGAGTGTGATCACACAGACACTTCAGTCTGCTCTCTGAAAGAAGGATCTGAGATTTCATCAGACGAAAGGGAATTAGGCGCCTACAGGAATCCAGCCAGGGCTCTTCTTCCAGAGGAATATTGTTTTGTGACATGGTCAAGGCGAAGGACCTCTGAGTCTCCGCATGAGTAAATGGAGCTGAAAAGCTGCGTTGCTTTGCAATGACAGGTGAAGAGCAAAACAGGGTGGGTAGACCAGAAGCCTGCTGAAATTGAGGGGTCCAGGGTGGCTGTCTTTTCCTTTTCTCCCTTTATTTAAGATGCTGACTCTTTCACTATTCTGGTGCTGGTGCCAAAATAATAGGACCTGGTCCTTTTCCGCTCCGTGTTCCATTAACGGATTTTAATCTTCCTTTCCATTATTTTGGGATAATTTTTATAATTTAAAAAATTCTTAGAAATATTTTCTATATACCCCAGGAAGTGACTTAGAATAATAATTTGGGCTTGATTTAAGTAGGCACGATTTTGTTTCAAATAATGCTGTTCTGACACTTAAATATCTTAGTGGAAAAAAATTTTTTTTTTTTTTTTTTGCTTTTGAGACAGGGTCTCGCTTTGTAGTTCAGGCTGGCCCTGAGCTCACTATGGTGCCCAGGCAAGCCACCGTGAACTCAGCAATCCTCCTGTCTCTGCCTCCCGAGTGCTGGGATGACAGGCGTGAGCTACCACATCCAGCATTGTGGTATACGGCGTTGATTGTTGGTGGGCGTGTCTCCACACCCAGCATTCTATGTGGTTACCGGGGATGGAACTCAGGACCTTGCGCTTGCGAGGCAGGCGCCTGAACCACTGCGCTAACCCTCCGGCCCAGAAAAATATTTTTGTAGAAGAATATTTGTAGGGTTCTCTCAATAATTTAAAGCGTCTTAAGATCATTCTTGCATTCTGATTAAATATGTATTTATAATACGCTCATCCCCTCTCACAAACACAGACCTAGACTCACGTGTCCACTCAAATAGCAAAAATTGTCTCAAATCTGGCTTTGAGAGAAACTTCATGCCAGATAATAGGCCATGAGCTCTCGATCTGCTGAATTTGAAGGACCCTGGACATTAGTTCCTATCTACATCAACAAAATGCATTTATCAATAGCTGACATACTGGAAAGTGCTACATTCTGCAATGGATACAAATATGGGTCAGAATAACCTTCCTCCTTAAGGATTACAGCCTAGTAAACCCAAAAAGACACTAATACAAAATACAGTATGAATGTATCACTGAAATACTATGAACAAACATTTCTAGGTTCAGATCCAAACTGCTGTGATGTAAAGTGAAACTCCAATCCTATGGTGGAGAAAATGCTGAAATGCACAAACAAACCACACCGAGCCCTGAAACACGTGTAGCTACATTCAGAGTCCTCTGCAACTGGGGGTTCCCAACTTTCTCTGGAAGACTGAAAGGCCGCCATTCGTCTCAGTTGATCCACCCGACTTGCTGTTTACATGTTGCCTCTGGGTCTCGAGGCTGAATACCTTAAGGCCTTTACTGTTGTCTGAAGGCCTGAAAACTCCCTTGAGATCAGCGCTGTTCACTTCTTGTTTACAAACACACCCTCACCTTGCTCAGACCTACTCTGCCCCTCACAGCTGTCTCTTCAACGGCGCCCCGCAGCAGGCAGTCCAGAGCCCAAGGAGCAGGCGGGATGCTCGGCTGGGAAAATCCACCTTTGAAAGGTGTAAACTGTGAGCATGTTTCCCAAAAATCACTGACCATCCCTTCTTAGTATGTTTTCACTTTTTAAAATGTATTTTTTGTCTAGACAGGTATAATACAAATCTGATGTTTAGTTAGGATCATTTGCTCTTACAGTTTCAAGGTTTACTTTCCTTGAGTCTTTTCGATTATTTCTTGAATGTGAGAAACATTTACTCAATTCAAAATCATTTATTGTTCAAGGGGTAGAACCCAGAGTACACTTTCCTTCCCATCTCGCCACTCTGTGTTCTGAAGTTATCATTGCTTTCCTACTACTAAAGGCACTTGTGACCAATTTTTTTTTTTTTTTTGGAGACAGAATCTCACTTTGTAGTTCAGGCTGGCTCTGAGCTCACTATGGTGCCCAGGCAAGCCTCGAACTCAGCAATCCTCCTGCCTCTGCCTCCCGAGTGCTGGGATGACAGGCATGAGCCACCACACCTGGCACTGTGGTATGAGATATTGATGGCTGGTGGGCGTGAGTCTCCACGTCCAGCATTGTATGTGGTTACCAGGATCCAACTCAGGACCTTGCGCTTGCGAGGCAGGCACCAGAACCACTGAGCTAAATCTCCGGCCCCACTTGTGACCAATTTTAATGGTTTCTTATCCTGTGACTGATACACAGCAGAATAATAAATGGAGAAGTTCCCAACAATCAGACTCCTACCGAGGGTAGTGTTGTGGATTGTTAGAATTACTGACCGGTTTCAGGGTTGTTTATCTGCTGCCCAGAGACAGAAATACTGATGATAAACAGCTGTGTGTATCAAAATCAGTGGTACACATCAGCATTTTCACAGAACCTTCACAGAGCAACTTAGCAGCTCATATTCTTGCCTATAAATTGCAAGAATAAACAATATATTCACCCAAGTACTATGTACATGCACATACACACAAGTTCAGGGAAGCAGCAAAATTGTAAATTCACCTCAAATGATTTTTGGATACAGGTGAAGGGAGGTCTGAGAATACCAAGCCAAACAAGATGTGATCACATGGCTCATCTCTTCCCCCAAAATACTAAAGCAGGGCCGGAGGGTTAGCTCAGTGGTTCCGGTGCCTGCCTTGCAAGCCCAAGGTCCTGAGTTTGATCCCCAGTAACCACATAGAATGCTGGGCGTGGAGACACGCCCACCAACAATCAACACCGCATACCACAGTGCCGGGCGTGGTGGCTCATGCCTGTCATCCCAGCACTCGGGAGGCAGAGACAGGAGGATTGCTGAGTTCGCGGCGGCTTGCCTGGGCACCATAGTGAGCTCAGGGCCAGCCTGAACTACAAAGCGAGACCCTGTCTCCAAAAAGCAAAAACAAAAACAAACAAACAAACAAAAAAACTAAAGCAGTTAGGACGCTCCACGCTCATTTCTACGTCTCCCTTTTCTGGACTACGACCCAGTTCTAATAGCAGAGGGAAGGATTCCTTGAGGAAACGAGGAGTCTTAAACTCCAAAAGGCTCTGGAGAAGTAAAAATATCAGGAGTCACTGCAGCAGGAGAACAGGATGAAGAGGACATAAGTACTCCCGGACTTATTCTGATCTACTACAAAACTACTCCTCCTCGTTACTTAGGAAATGAGGACAACAATGCTCAGCCGTGACTGTCACCCAACCACCCACTGACCCGCAGCGGCTGCCTATGGGCCCAGCTCTGTCCGGAGACCAGGACATCTGCCGGCGGCACCTGAAAGGCTGACAGTTTTGGTTTCCAAACCCGCCACCATCTGTGCACACAGAAGCACTGACATCACGTCAAAGGCACAAACCCTAGGAGAAGATGGCCTGGTGGTCACCCACAAAGCTGTCTTCTGCAGAAAGCAGAGTGGCCACAAGCTATAGCCTCGAGAGAACGAACTTGGGCTGCATGTCGCCTGGTCAGGGAGCGGGCTCAGAGTGGACAGCCCAGAACGCTTTGCTTCTGTCCATCGCTCCCGGCTCCACCACCAGCCCTGCAAGGACTTTCAGTTCCCAGCCTCCCTCCAAGTCCTGGCTCCTCTGCAAGGGTGACCTCCGTATCCACCCTGTTACCAGTGACTGCAAGCCACTGCACGCACAGTACCATTTCCCCTGCTGCTGGCTGGGTAAGTTACCATGGACGTAGAGCAGACAACTTTGTACTCTTTGTTGAGAATTCCGAAAATCCTCTAGAAGACAAATTCTATTGGAAAGAGTTTGCCAGGCATTGAATCTGGCTAACCCGCAGCATGTTTGTGTGCAGAGACGTGACCCCTCCTGGTACAGCTCACCAGCCGACCTGAGCTCGTTACGGAGCCAAGTAGACCAGGAGCTGCTGACGTTCCTGTGTGTCAGCGCCTGCGTTCTTTGCTCTGGCCGGACGCAGAACAGAGGGGCTGGAGGGGTGGGTAGGGAAGTAGCACCATCACCGCACCAAGCGGACCGCTTTCCAAACTCTGCGATGGACAATTTAGTCCAAACCACCATGGGAAGTGTGGATAATAGAAGCAGGAAACCTGGGACTTCTAGTGGAACTAATCTCTGTAAAATAGTCATAGCCTTGGGGAACCCTAAAAAGCACAGCCACTGCACCGCGCTGTTTACTCTGCCGGTATCTCCCCAGGGCCGACAAGTGGGGTGGGGGGGAGACAAGCACCTTAGAGTCACAAGGCGAGAGTCCAAAGGCCCCTTGTGAACACTTGCACCCCCTGCAGGATCCAGGCCCTGCTTTGGGGTCTTCTTGCCCCTTTACTGAAAAGTCACAAGGATTGTCCAGCTGTCAGGCCATGTTTTGCGCTAATTCCATGAAAATGATCTGTTTTGATGATTAAAAGAGTTTGGGGTATTTCTCATACTGTTATCGTAACAAAATAAGTATTGCAACCAATATATTCCATGAGAGCAGAAAAGCAGTTTTGTTCTAAAAACCAGTCCTTCATAGAAATAGATACAGTTGAGTATGCCAAATCTAATACACTTTCAATTTATTTTACCAGGAAACTTCTTTTCTGACTTTTTTATTCAAATCTAAATGGTAAAGGTGTGTGTGCGTTTAACACTCCAGAACTGTGTGTGGCACGACACTAGTAGTCTTGAAGAAATGACAGAAAAGTAACCCAAAATGAAATCTTACAGAGCACAGCATCTCCCTTCTTCACAGGCTTCAAAATAACCCTTTCACTGCTAAGTTAAACCACAACTGTTCTCTTCCAGTCACGAATTAAAACCAGAGGCAGAAAGAGTGCAGTGGTTTTACCCATTCATTATGAATCCACTTAAAATTCAATTAAATGCAAACAGGAAAATACTGTGGTACAGACCACAGGTTTTTCATATGACCTTTTCAACTCAACTGGCTTTAATCATGATATTATTAGGCCTAACCCTGGGCAAGAAGCCACTCATTGAATATGACTTCTACCAATACTCAGTCACCTGAAGGAACTGAAAACCGTTTCCCGAGTGCTGAGGCTTCTGGTGCACTTGTTTATTGTTTTGTCTTATTTGTTTCAGCTTTTCTAGATCTCTGGCGTAAGAGCAGGGTAAGGAATATCAGCGACACTGGCGCTTCCCTGGTGAGGGGGGAAAGACCCAAACGGCCTTTAGTTATGAGACAGAGATGAAGGAGCGGCCAGGTCACGAAGGGCCTTTCATCTGCATGTTCGCGTTCCCTCCTGGTGGGCCCCTCACCCCCTGGATATGTGTCTAGGGTAACACGTTGCAACCCAGGCCAGTGCGGAATCGCGCTGCTTCCCTGAGCATGCGTGTTGCCCCTTCCCGGTGAGCTCCCAGAGGACAGCCTCGGGGAGACGGAAACGGAAGTTGGAGCTCACCTCAGTGACATCACCTTGTTTATCACTCTCTACAAGCACTCGGCCCAGGATCGGGTGCAACACCATCTAGGGTGCTGGTCTCTGTGCCCAGCCTCGGCCACCAGAGTGGCCCCGGGCCCAAGATGAGGAACGACCTGAGACCGGCCTTGGGCAACACTACAATTGGCATGGGTGACAAGGTGGCGGAAATGAATAATGAAGTGACGGAAGCGGCTGATAATTTTTCTGACCATCTGTTCTGCATGTGTCTAACAGAGCCCTGCTATCTCGTATCTGAGAGTTTGCACAGAAGGCATTCTCCTGAGGGAGAAAGATCTGACGTGAGTCAGTGCGAGGATGAGTCTTAGGACGAGACAATAGATAACTGCTATCTCGCTACGGTCTAAAAATCAATCCTCTTGTAACCAGCCACTCCGAGCATGTAGTTCAAAGAGTCCCAGCATGAACCTGGATTCACTGCTGTGTGACTCTTGTCTTGTGCCACATCAAGTTCAGGGGAGGGTGTAAAGACTAACCGTTTTTAAAGACTAACAGTTTTTACTAAGATTATTCATTCTCTTTGCAGGAGAAACATGACTTCTTTTTTTCCACTACAGTAAGAGAGAGTTTTCAGGAGATCAGAAGACATGAATCCTACCTTCCTGCCCCTGCTAAGAAAAAATATATGCACTCATCATGGAAAAATGCGCTGCAGATCAGACGCAGAACTGGCTAGCTCTTCAAGGTGCCAGGATATGCTACTTCCCAACTTTTCATCATGGACTTGGCTCCTTCAGATTAAAGGAAGATAAAACGCATTAATCAAAAAGCAAAGATGCAGCAAAGGCAAGGTGGGGGTGCAGGGTGATGAATGAGTGCTGACTGCGGGAAGATGTCCGGGACTTCAAAAGGTCTCTGCGAGAAGATATAAATGAGTATGTTTTCAGAGATCAGTTCCTAACGCCGGAGGATTTTCACAGGGGACACGGGAAGGCAAGAGTCGACGTAAGACTTCCAAAATTCCATCCTGGTATCTTCCTGGGGGGAAAACAGTATATACCCAAGAGAAGACAAAACTTGAGAATATCAGTGGATGTTTGTAGATCCCCAAGATTAAGGATAAAAGCAAAACAAAACAAACAAACCAACAAAAATCAGTGGAACTGTCAACCAAGATCTGGTAGAAGACAAGCTGTGAGAGGAAGGTCTCCAAAGGACGGCTTGGCAGCGTGGAGCGGTCATGAGAGCAAACAGCCCGGGGCGCCTCCCACAGTCTGTCACCCCCATCCTCACGTACAGCAGGTGTCGCTGAAGTGGCTCCACACGGGGTTTCCCGCAAAACCACAGACTCCACGAGGGGAGGGACGGTGACAAGATTATTCCCTCTGACAGCTCTAGCAGAGGCCTCGGCTGACGCTTCGTGGGAGCACGACTGTCTCCCTGGATACAGAATTCTCAGCGCACCGCGCCTGTGAAGCGATTTCACGATTTCACGGCGGGTGGTCCGCTCTGCCCGCCGTGAGGAGCCGCCGCCTCCTCTCCGCCAGCTCGGGGCACGCCTCGGGGCAGGCCCTACCCTCAGAGATTCGGCTGCTCCAGCTGCGGCCTAAAGCACCGCCCAGCATGACTGCTCCGGCCCTGCCCTCCCATCTCGCGCCGTCAGCGCCTCTCCACAGCGAGCCTCGCCCGCTTCCACTGTGTCCTCTGCGGCTGAATGTGCAGCACCGGCCGTGACCACGATGAGTACTTCGTGTGGGCCGACGGCTCGCGTTCGCACAACAGGCGCCACGAGGCGGGCGATGTCTCCGTGCTCAGGTGAAGGTGAGAACACGGAGCCAGCGCGGGTTTAGGGAATTTCCCAGGCACGCTGCTAGAAGACATGGCCGCCCCTTCCCAACAGGCTTCCAAAGAGCTCCCTTAGGGAGACGGGAAATGTAAATTGGATGTTACCCGAATTATATCCGTTTGTTGTTCAATCCCTTTCTAAAAGCTCTGGGTCATGCATTTAAGAATGTGTAGCATCTGCCAAAGGGATCCTAAGGTTAGGTGAAAAGAGGTCTTGTTAAGATGCTTAGGAGAAAAGACTTGGGTGTAATAAGCAAAGCGTGCTGCAGAAATTAATGAATGACTTTTAACACGATGAAAAGGATCAGAAGAAAGACCCTCCCCTCAAATCCATGCAGAGGCTTCCTCATTCTCATGGGTCATGGTGACGGCAATTTGGGGTGAAGACTTAGGGGTGACCTGCCCAAACCCTAAGTCACCAGTGATTTCTCCTATGGGTATCCTCTTATTCTAGTATTCATAGCTTGAGCCTGAGTCACCTACTTCAAACCTAATCAAATTTTGGCTTTGAATTATATTTTAGATGGGTAATGTATGGAAGTTATGCTATCCTAAAAAAATGTAAATATCACAGACCAAAGGACTATAAAACCATCTCTTAAAGTTCCTAAAATTTTCAGTACAGCAAAGCAGCATAAGTCCTCTCTCCATGAATGATAAATGTCTGAACAACAAGTAAGAATGAACAGATGAATTTTTCCATTTTAATTTCTAAGTAAGTGACAGGGAGTTTATGGTAAAACTGTTCCACAGAAGCCAGGATGTAAGGCGACTGGGCCTCTGGCATCATCAAACGGTTCATCACTCAGACAGTTTGGTGGCCCCAAAATAAAGACCAGGAGCAGATGCTACGGCCCTGTCGTTTTTCGCAAGCAAAAAATCTCAGCTCCTGAAACAAACAGTACCCAAGTTCACATATTTGGAGGTTAAAGTCAATTTACTGGCACTCATTGCTTGTCTTTTCTGGAAATAATCACAGTCCCAGATCCACTCTTAGTCAAGGTGTTAAACAAATGAGAGGGCGACCGTCCAACTCTGGCTCTTGTCAGCGATGAGCTGTTACAAAGTGAGACCCGCGGACAGGAAGCAAGGTGGGAAGGGAAAGAGCCAAGCAGACGGCAGCACGTCAAGCAAGCGCCCGAAGAGGCAGGCGTTCCGAAGGACACCGCATCCTTCCCTGTTTTACTTTTCGGGGTTGCCTGATTGGAACACTGTCATTACCCACAAGGGGCCGACTCCAGGGAGTCCGGGGCGTTCCTCTAAAGTCTTTGAACCCGGACTCATGTACAAGGATGCAAGAGCGATGCCTCCAAGGTTTATGGTGGGCTGGCAGATTCTTGGGAGCTGCCTCATGAAAACATCACCGAACCGGGAGTGTCTGCCAGGTCTACAGTAAGCAGCTGTGGGATGGTTCAAAGGACAGGTGCCGCGGTGCGTGGGCGTGGAGAATGTGCCGGGGACAGGAGCTGGTTCTGTGAACTAGAGGTTCTCGGAGGCCTTTTCCGAAAAGAAAGAAGCTGGGGCGCCCCCTTCCGGCAGCTTCCACAGAGAGCGTCGCCATCGCAACCTTCCGTGGAGCCGCGGAGTTCGCAGCTCTCCGGCACCTTATCCGCGGGACAGAGGCCGGGCGATGTCACGCTCCGGGGTCCCCGCGCTTCATCTCACCCTAAAACTCCCCATCAGCATCTGCGTACAGTGAATTCCCAGTCTATTTGGAAGTTATTTTTTCTCCAACCTGCCGTCTAAACCCCAAGCTTGTGCATTTAATTGTCTGTTAGGCATTTTGCTTTTGCTTTTGTTTTTGGTATCAGGATTAAACTCAGGACCTTTTACTTGCCAGGTAGGTGACATTGTTCTCTAAATCTGGGACATCAGGCCACACATAAACACAACATGAATCTTGATTTCAATACCCCCTGGCAAACAAACATGTATAGCTCAGAAAACATCAGAAATATTCAGGGAGGTGATAAAAGCTAAAACCCATGAGTCGTCCTTCACTTCTTTTTTTCTCCTCTCTGACACCCCTTCTTCCCTTGTATTGGATTTCTCTCTAAATATATCCTAATTTTTCCACTCCCCTCCGTCTGTCCTGCTACAACAACCCTAGGCGGGCCACTGTCATCTCTCACTTGAACGATCATAAAACTCCCCAGTGCACATTCCAGCTAATGTCCTGTTTAATGCCAAAGCATAGCTATGAGCTTGGTGGCCAGAATAAAACCGAAGTAAATTATTACACTTACTTTTAAAATCACTGTGTATATAATAATACAACTGAACTCCAACTAAAGAAAGTAATGATCATCTAACCCAAGCATGAGTATAACAGATGCCTGACGTTTTATTGTTTCACAATGATTTTGTTATCCAGGCGAGAACAGGCCGGCGCTCAGGCAGCCAGATCGCTGACCTCCTGGGGCGCAGCAAACGGCCCCCACCTTCCCACTTTCACCCACAGTCAACTCTGCTGTCCACGAAGCCTCGGAGAGAATTTCTAAGACACAGAGTGGGACACGCGGCTCTACATTTCACACACAGAGTGGCAGATACACTCCCACGATCTCTGGCTTTCTTTAAATGCTAACCTGTACGCATGCCAAGTGTTAGGCACACAGGCTTCTCAGCAGGGAGCCAGTCTCTGCCTCTTTTGATCTAAGGGCTCCAGGCCACGTAACTACATCTGAGCTAGTGGACGTGAGCGGGACAGATGTGTGAGCCACCTCCAAGTAGCTGCTGAAGCGCAGACTCCCTTGTCCTGTCCGCCGCTTCCCCTCCCTGAGGCTGAGAGCAGATTCGGCGTGAAGAGCCAGCCAGGGTGCTGCTCGTCTTATTCTCAGCCCAAAGAGTCAACAACACATAGCAGTCTCTCCAAATGTTTTTTCAATGAATGCAAGATGGAGCGGAGTACCAGACAACGCACACCGCCTCTCGTTCCCGACAGCTCCTGGGTGTCTATCGGGTGGTGCACAAGGCAGCATTTCTACTGAGAAAGCATCTGCAAAAATGATAAAGAAGCAATACATCCAAATTTAACAATAGAAACAATACAATGGAGATGCTACAAAAGCACTAGCTAGGTATGGTATGAAACGGACCATGCCTAGAATGACACAAAAGGAGGACCTGGGCCCAAGGTCAAGAATAAAGCTCGGTAACGTCAAAGAGACTGTTAGGCGAGTCCTCCTGGTGGTAACACAGTGAAATCAAACAGGGAGGAAAGGTCAAATTAACTTCTTTTCAGGACATGATACGCCAAATTAAGAGACTCAAGTGAGCAAAGGAGAGAGAACGTATCTTACTTTGCTGTACTTTTTTCAGGGGGGAATACGGCACCTCACTGCAAGGAAGACGGAAGATGGGCAGGTTCCAACCTGCTTCGGTGTTTAGATAGTATCATCGGTCTCCATTTTTCAACATTTTAGACATATAGAAGATGTGTTCATTTAGGCTTACAAAAGACATCCCAGATATCTCCACAGTACCATGATCAAAACCAAGAAGTTACCATGGACACCATCAGCCCCTGGACTCGAGACCTGGTCCAAGGTTCCCGTCCGCTCGCAATGTGCTTTTCTGTTCGAGGCTCTCACTTGCACGTCACCGTTTTACCTCCTTAGTCTCCACCCATTCCTAATAGTGCCCGCACTTTTCCATGCCTTTCTTTTTTTTTTTTTGAGACAGGGTCTCATTTGTAGTTCAGGCTGGCTCTGAGCTCACTATGGAGCCCAGGCAAGCCGCCGCGAACTCAGCAATCCTCCTGTCTCTGCCTCCCGAGTGCTGGGATGACAGGCGTGAGCCACCATGTCCGGCATTGTGGTATGCGGTGTGATTGTTGGTGGGCGTGTCTACCACATTATCTTTTTAAAATCGTAGTACTGTGTTAACTGTTGCTTTCAATTCAAATCCTCTCTATTTAGGGTTTTACATTTCTGTAGGCCACAGGACCACTGAAGGATCTGGTGAAAGACAAAAGCTCATTTTCACTCTCCAAAAATGTCAGGAGAAACATGTTGACAATTTTGAGAATGCTACACCGGTAAAGCTCGTCATTTGATTCTGGGAACAGGTCCACAGACAAAATACCCTTTTTGTAAACCCAAGAGTAGCGGTGGGTCAACACAGCTTTCATGGATCCATCTACACATACTTGATGATGACATTCTTTGGGAAGGAAAGGACGAATGGAGGGAAGCAGAAAGAGCACTTACATCTCATCCCTCTACTACCCTTGATCAAAATAAAGAAAAATTAGCCTATCACAAAGGGCCAACACTACTTCTTCAGTTTTTGCCCTACACTGCTTACTACACTGATCTTAGGATGTCACGCAAAGTAGCCATTTTGCCGCATTCAGCTTTCTTTTCTCTTCATCCTACCCTGCTAACTTCATCCTTGTTCCTCCGTGGTGCACTGCTCTGCAAACACTTCGTGTTTCTTCACATTTGGGATCAGAGAACTGGTGCACTGGAACCAAAACCATGCCCTCCAATTAAAAAGCAGAAGCTTAACATCTGCTTTACAAACAAATTAACATCCTGAAATTATTGTGACCAATAAAGTCCTTCAGGGTCTTTTCTTTGAAAATGTTTCTCTTTTGAAGCAGTTGACACGATCTCCTGAAATCTGTGCGGCAAACAGGGACTATGTGTAGTCCGTGTCCTGAAGCTCCCTGTGTTTCTGCACCATGTTGTGATGCTGAGTGCAGGTTCGTGAGCTTCACCTGGAAATGAAAAGCAACTTCTTCCGCTCTTTGCTCTGCAGCTAAGGGATCTGGGACAGTGGGGTGGAAAGACCGTGGATGTCTTTCCAGTGTGGCGAGGGAAACCATGGCTTACAAGGGACGGCTCTGCCCCAGTCGCCAGGAGCATTCTGGGTGTTGGTTACCCCTGTTTCTTCACCTTCAGAGTTCTCAGCCTGGTCTCAATCATTCTTCCAGAAAGTCTTGCAGCCAGCCTACTGCTTTAGCTTTTTACATGATATATTTTGGAAAAGCTTCTCAACAGACCTAATCCAAATGAGTCCATCTGCCACGTCCAAACTATGAGCTTTTCATAAAATGCAGATGCAACAACAGACTCACAGCATTTATACAACCCATTAAGCAATGGTCAACCCATTCCTTCTGTAAAGAAAGAAACTAGATGAATCATCTCCTCGCCAGTACTATGAACCCTACTAGTTCAAGCTTTGATGTTGCCATATCAAGGGTCCTTTCTTGGTTATGTTCAAACTCACGCAGAGCACTCTGATAATAAGACTGGTCTGTAGACTTCCTTTGAGCTTCTGCATTAATAGTAAGGGAAAAAAATGGGAACTTTGGAATCCTAAGCTCCCCCTGCATCCATGGAACATTTTTAACTCATTGAATTTCTTTATAAGAAACACAAAAACAAATCCTCGCCAAGAGATTTAGCACAACACTGTTCTCAGGAAGAAAATGTAACATCGAATTTAGCAATAACAGGCATTTGGGCACAAACAGCCAGGTAATATAGAGCCCACCCCCACAGTTATTCAGTAAATGTGTTATTTAAATTACATGGCATTTATGGGTATGTGAATTGCATATAACTATAGCTATTTGCTACCTGAGGTCGTGTGTCAGTAAGATTGCTCTTGAGAATAAACAAGAAAAAGAAACCAATCCCAACACGCTCACTGTTTCAAAAATCACGCAGATTTGGTTCGATTCACCCCTTGCATTTTACTATTCAAATTATACAGCTGGGCATGGTGGCTCACGCCTGTCATCCCAGCACTCGGGAGGCAGAGACAGGAGGATTGCTGAGTTGGAGGATTGCCTGGGCTACATAGTGAGCTGAGGGCCAGCCTGAACTACAAAGCGAGACCCTGTCTCAAAAAAAAAAAAAATCAAATTATATACACTGTTCTCAAGAGAGAAGGAAATTTTGCAAGTTGAAAAATTTTGGACAGTGTCTAGAAACACGCGATTCTCAGCATCGGGGGGGTAACTGGGTGTTTGCCAGAGCTACAGTAGAGACAAAACTATGAGAAGGTTCAGTGCATCGCCTTCCTCTTTATTTCTGTCGGCACAGTGACCTCAGCGAGCATACCACGTGCCTGTGTTTAGAGCTGGGCTTCAGGACACTCTTCTCTCAAAACAGAACAAAAGGAAAAGCTAGTAAATTACCATGAACTGTTGGTTCTGTGGCCTACTTTATCGGGATTGGAAAGGGAATAAAAATGGTAAAATTCTTGAGAGCTGTTAACAGTTCACTAGGACTCTTCTAAACATAAGTGCTGTACCTGTGTACTCTATGAAAAGTATTTGAGGTTCTGGAAGAGCTCAGAGTGTAACTGTCATTGTAATTAATGGAGTCAAGGTCTGATGAAGAGAATACTGAGCAATGAAGAAAGCCTTCTAATTATTTAACACCTTACCCATGAAAGCTGATCTTAGCTTCCTTGTATTTCCCTCTCCTGATCTATAAAGAAACTGTGTTGAAGGAGATGATTCTAGGGGTTTTTCCTAGACGCTGACTTTAAAAAGAAAGAGATCACGCTATGTACCTATCAATTACTATTTTAATGATTATAATACAAGTGGATGTCAAATGCTATATAGCAAACTTCTGTGTATTTGGAGATGATCATATGATTTTTCTGTATAACCTTTTAAAAATGTTGTATAATTTAATGGAATTTCTAATGAACTCCCTACCACCCCTGCATTCTTAGACTTCATCTTAGCATGGGATCATAATGTGTTATCTCTCTCTCTCTCTCTCTGAGACAGGGTCTCGCTTTGTAATTCAGGCTGGCCCTGAGCTCACTATGTAGCCCAGGAAAGCCTTGAACTCAGCAATCCTCCTGCCTCTGCCTCCTGAGTGCTGGGATTACAGGGATGAGCCACCATGCCCAGCATTCATACTGTGTTATTTCTTAAATGTGTTGTTTATTTCTGCTTTACGACTGTTATACTGACATCCATAACTGATCTTGTATGTACTTTCTTGGTGTGATCTTGTCAGCTTTTAAGATCCCTGTTATAGTAGACTCAGAAAATGAAAATGAAGAATTGGGGATTTAGCTCAAGTGGTACCATGCCTGGTAAAAGCATAAGGGCCTGGGTTCATCCCCAGTATGGAAAAAACCAACAAAGAAACAAAAGTGAAACATTCCTTTCTTTTCTCTTCCTATGGTTTATCTTACATACACTAGATTATCAAATCATTAAAGATTTAATGGAATTTTCTTATCAATTAAATCTGTCACTTTTCTGTGGAAGAGCTTAATTATGTCTTAATTGTTTTATGGATACTATTTGGTTTATACATCTGTCAGAATCATTTGTGGTAAGTTAAATTTTTTAATTAGCAATTTTTATGAAGGTTTTGAGACCCATTTGCATAGAACTTTTTAAACGCCTTGACTTGGTGGGTTTTTATGTACTTCAGATTTTTAATTGTATATATTTTGCTATCACCTTTCTTCTCTTTTTTGATTATATTACTTATTTTAAAGAATTATCTTGAAATAATCATAGACCTATTTGTTTTAACTTGTTGATTTCTGTTTCATTTACATTCATTTTTATTATTTCCTTTCATTTATTCGTAGATCCTTTTCTGGATTTTTGAGCTGGGCTTTTAGATCATTAGTTTCCACTTTTATTTTTTATTGATAGTCACTTAATGCTATAAACTTCCTGTTGGTAACTGATGTACTCATATCGCCCCCGAGTCTGTCTTCCTATTTTCATTACTGTTATATTTTAACAATTCTGCAGTGTTGACCTTCTCTTTTGGACCAGAAGTTTATTAGTTGCATCTTGCTTGTTAAGAAGATGGAGTTTTATTCATTCCCCTCCGAGCCCTTCCTGCGCTGACTCCAAAGAGCCTGGGATTTGATGAGAACCTACCGGCAGCTCCCGGGGCTGCTTACACAGGCTGGGGAGGGGCCTGCAAAGCAAAGCGACTCACGACCAGCCTCCCAAGGGAAGCCTCAGGCCAGGGAACAGGCAGCTGCTTCATCTTCGGAGCCGCTCGCTTCAAAACCCTCCCTTCCACTCCCTTAGGCCTTCGGCCTGCTTTGTGGATGCTTTGGTTCCCTACGTATTTCAGTACTCGCAGAAAAACAGATCTTTTGCAAACAGGAAGGGGGCCAAGAAGCCGAGGGAGAGGAGAGGAAGGGCAGGGGGTGGAAAGAGAAGATGTCATGTGCGCATGAACCTACTCCCCGTGATGATTGTCACGATTGTGTCCTACAAATACGGACTAATAAAAGTAAAACAGAATATTTAAATTAAAAATAAAATACTAGGAAAAATATGGCATATGTCATATGCAAGAATACTAGAGTGTGTTCAATCTCCAACACAAGAGCTCCTACCGAGGCGAGAAAGGAGAGAGCTGACTGTTTAGAGGCCCAGAGAGACTTCTATAGATGGCGCTTTATTATCTTCCCTGTTTAGCATGTTCTTACAGCAATAGCGTTTAACTTCCGCTTGCTGGGCAGGAGGTACTTCAGTGAGTCTCGCCTAAGCAGGTCCAAGCAGTTCTTTCCAAATGAAAGATGAAAGCTGTCTCTAATTCACGTGGGAAACCGATGCCCTCTGCGGGTGCCTCCCTGTCCTCGTGCGGCGGTGGCTTTGCGCCCCCCCCCCCCGCCTCTCCCCGCCCCTCTCTGTCTTCCCCTGAGTTTTCTCCTAAGGCCACTCAGCACTTCCAGAAGAGCAGCCGCTGACACGCAGTCACACCAGCCTCGCTGGGGACCCGAGCTCGGGGAGTGAGGGGGAGACTCGTCCACCTGCCGAGAGCAAAGCCCCAGGAGCCCCTGCGTGTACCTGGCTGGGGCACAGGGCAGTGGGCAGGCGGCAGCACTGGCACCCAGCAGGAGTCCGAGGCCTCAGGCGCCAGGCGGGGGCTGCGGGGCTGGCAGAACAGACCTTACCGTCCCCTGACCGAGGGAACAGATCAAAGCACCCGAGGGGACAAGTCTATGGGGCAGGAAGTGCCCTTCAGGGCCGAGCAGGGGTGGCACAGCTGGCGCCCAGGGCATAGAGAGGCCTGGCTGGGGGGCCCCAGGGACGTGCCCTGGTCTGAGTCGGAGGCGCTGTGCTTTGCTTTGCGGCGTGGGAGCCGGTGCGCATGCGCACAGTGCGCTCTGACTCCTCCCCCACCCGGCCTCCCCCTCCCGGCAGCCCTTGACCCCCTCCCTTCGGATCCGCAGTCATCTCCCTACTTCCTACTGTCTGTATCTGCTCTTCTGTTCACACTGTGGGGCTCTCTTGTAAGAAAAGCCGTATGACGCTGAAACTTCTTTCGCTTAACATCATCGTCTCGAGATGCATCTATTTTCCTACACATGGCTTTTTCTTCATGGCACGGGAGTGCTCCGCTGTCCATAAATACCACCTTAGTGGGTAAACGGGCTACTTCCGAGATTTAGCTCTGACGAACCGTGCTGCCCGCCGGAGACACGGACGTGTGGACCCCCCACCACGGCGGCCTCTGTTCCTTCAGGAAGGCCGAGAGGGGCGGCCGGGCCGGACGGACTTCGCGCTCGGTTTCTGGGAATCTCCGCACCGAGCTCCACCGCTGCTAGGCTGACGTTCCCGCCGGCAGCACAGAACCGCTCCCTTCTCCCCGCAGCCTCACCGGAACTTGCTGTTTTATTTCCCGCTGAGCCGGCAGCTTTGGAGACTGCGCGCAGGAGGAGCAACTGTGACGGGCCCCAGCGGCCCACAGACACGGGGAAGGTGCGGGGGCCTGTGGCTTCCTGCTCCTTCCAGGAGAAGCGCCCCCCTGAGATCCAACCCGGGGCCTCCTCTCTAGGCAGCCCCGACTGGAACGGCCCGCCGCTCTGGACGGCTCTCCCTCCTTGTGGCTCTGTCCTGCTTGTCTGACAGAGCACGAACCGTTCCCGCCTGTGAACCAGATGACGGCGCGGGAGCCTCGCTGTTCCCAAGGGCCGTGTCCGTCCTGGCAGTAAACGGGCCTGGAGAGGAAGCGCAAGGCAGGACTGCCCCGAAGAAGACTGGAGCCCACGAGAGCCCACTCGTGCTGATGCCATCCTCTAACAAGAGTGTTGTTTTCGTAAAAATAAGGCAGGTTTAGGAAAAGATATTGCAATAGACAATACACATATATTGTGAACAAATACATATATACTAGAAATATAAACATATCCACTTGATATATGTTGATTTACCCCTTGAAACCTTTTTTTTTTTTGAGACAGGGTCTGGCTTTGTAGTTTAGGCTGGCTCTTAGCTCACTATGTAGCCCAGGCAAGCCTCGAACTCAGCAATCCTCCTGCCTCTGCCTCCCGAGTGCTGGGATGACAGGCGTGAGCCACCACACCCGGCACTGTGGTATGTGGTACTGATTGCCGGTGGGCATGAGTCACCACGCCCAGTATCATATGTGGTTACCGGCATCGAACTCAGGACCTTGGGCTTGTGAGGCAGGTGCCGGAACCACTGAGCTAAATCTCCAGCCCAGAAACTTCTTTATATTTGACTGTCTCGGACTTGAAAATGCAAAAGCAACATACGGAGTAAAAGCACAGCAGGTGGGCCAGTCTTACGCTCTGGACTTGTAGTAGCTTCGTCAGAATGATGGAACAGCCCTGCCGCTCTAAAATGAGAATAAAGGTGAGCATAACCTCTGGCACCGAAACCGAGAGAGACCAGGTTGCCCTTTTCCTCGGGCAACTACAACCCTCACTGCACCCCAACATCTGCAGTGACTGTAAGATCATGATCGCTGAATCTAACTCATCTTCTGTCTATGTGGTGTGTGTTTTAGAAAATACTTCACACTCATGTAGTATGGAAAATAAAAAACTAGAAATAATACTGTCAGTGTCAGACCCTGTTTTTAATCCCCTATAAACATCAGGCTCAATGTAACGACACCAGGTCTTACTGATTTCATTTTCTTTGCTTCAGTTCTTTCTCTTAGCTCGGGTTCTTTTCTTCTAAATCCAGTTATCCAAGTTCTTTCAGCCCGATTCTGAGGGTTATAAACACCTTTGGGTTTGTCTTTTACTCTCTGTCAGTCTTGTCTCTGAACAATAGCTTTAGTAGGGAAAGTAAGTTAAGAACGTTTTCTCTCCGCAGTTTTTGAAGATATTCTAGCCACTGTGTGCTGGTTTCCAGCGCTGTTATTCATACTGGCTGTGTCTTCTCTACCATTAATTTGTAGGAATCTACATTCTTTCTCTCATTGCATCTAAGGTTTTCTTTCCTACACTCAATTTTATTAACACAAATGCTATTGGTTCACTTTTCCCTTTGCTCTCTTATTTCTCAACAAGTATTTTGTTTTTCTTGTCAGTAATAGTTAAATAAGACATCTAAGGATATACTAAGCCCATACTATTGGGTACTTATATTAATTTTTGTCATTTCAACTACATAAATATAAATATAACATATATAAATATACCAAATTTCACAAGAACTGTTTTTAGTTCATTTGTATCATCTAAACAGAGCTCTGCTTCCAGTGAAATTTCCTAAATGTTGGGATTTCCTTTCAGATGTTTAAATATACAACAGAAATTGTATAAAAATTTAAAATTTTTCCTATTTTAAAGTTTTTAAAGATAAGATCTTAATCAGAGTTATATTGAACATATGCAGTACATTTTTGTTGGACATACTGTGGCCCAATTTTTCCTCTTTTAAATTTTTCTTTCTTTTTTTTCAGTATTGGGGGTTGAACTCATCCCTTTTAGTTGCAAAGATAAAAGTGCTTTAACTGCATTATGTTTAAATGGGAGTAAAAGGGAATTAGTAGACAGTCTTATGACATGGTTTTAGGAAATTACCTACTATACAACAAAGATAAAAGTTCAGGAGCAGCATCCCACCCTGGTATCAAGATTAAGGGAAATACACTGAATTTTCTAAAAATATTCTGACACAGAAGAGTTGAGCCAGTAAGAGATAGCTTGTTTTTCTAGGTTAATCTCCCAACAGAAAGCAGTCGGAAGTTGTAAGAAGACAGCAGCAGAAATTGTAAGAGGACCTTCCATGGAAAGAATCTCCAGAGGTGAAATTTAGTCATCCAACTCGTGGTGACGGATGCTTTGGAAACTGTGAAACTTCCACTAGAAATAACCCCAGATAGAAGAAGTCAAGATATTCCTTAGACGAAACCAGTATTTACCTCACATACATTTTGTCACTATATCTGATGCATAAGGTTCCAATTGTGACTGATAAAATATAAACAAATCATCCCGAATCAATGGGTCTTACTGTCACATACTTGTTCTCAATTAATTGATAGATGAAGTATACTTTCCTAACGCAGGAAATTACTTTTGGAAGCTTAAAAGAGGTAAATAATGGGTATGCTCTTCCCCTAGCATGGCCTCTTCCTGCAAGCATGTTTATATTTATATCCACAATAAAAACTGGATCAAAGTAGGAATTCTATCTTTGTGTATTACCTGTCTTCCTGGAAAACTGCCTGACATCTAGTGAGTACAAAGAGCTGTCTGTGAATGGAATGATGGTGATTGGATATTTGAAATTATTCAGCATGAGATGTTGAAGAGTTTTAAATAAGCAACATGAAGAACCAAGTTGCATGAGACTATTAACAAGACAGCCCTGTTATCTTCCTTTGTGGTAATCAGCTATGCCTAAGCACAATAAATTGTGTGTGTGTGTGTGTATGGAGAATAGCTGTCCAGACCAGACTCATCACACTTTATCGCTCTTTTTCATGCTGAGATAAAGACTTATTGTGAGACACACTTGCTTTGTGGTGCTTTGGAGCCTGCCTGCTCCTGGGTGCCAATGACAGTCTGGCAGGAGCCCTAAGGTCTCCCCGGAGCAGCTGGTGTCAGCATCACATAAAATATTTCCCTGAAATGGATCATTCTGCTACTTGGAGAACATGCAGGAGAGGCTTAGCTGAAATAAAGACAGAACAAAGCTATGACATCCAAAAATAAAATCAAAGGGGATCAAGTTAGGGTTATTTATATGTACAGATACTGGACTTGAGATCCTAAGCACTTCACAGCTGTTCAGAATGTGAGAAGAAGAAATCAAGTACGTACATCACTAACATTTCCTTGGCTGGTGGGTACTTGGCCCCCAGGTATATCTGTCTTCCACCCTCTACTAGCAGCCCCTGCTATGTTGATGGTGTCTCCGGGTTTAAAGTTATGGTGAAAAAGCAAGTTAAAAGCAGCCACCCAATGTCCTGGCTCTATGACCTTGGCAAGCTATTTCACGTCTTTAATCCCTGATTTTCCATTAACACAGTGGCAAAACTGTTTTCACCTTCTGGAATTGTTCTGAGGATTCAGTAAAACAATCCACGTGGTCAGCTACTGATTTATAAAACTCTTAGTGAGACTAATGATTCCTGTCATGACTCTAAGGATATAAAACGGGGGCTGCAGTTACCACGTCTGAAATTTCCTATCTTGCTTCCATTGTTTCTGGCTCCTGACAAGGTAGCACACAGTGGGGAGGAGGAGGTGACAGAGAAGAGGCGCTCACTTCCTGGAAGCCAAGAAACAGAGCCAGAGAGCAAGAGGTTGGAACAAAACATCGCCTCTGAGGACACGCCCCTGGCAGCCTAGTCTCGAAACTTGACCCGACCACCTAAAGTTTCATCACATCCCAATAATGTCACCACATTATGAACCCAGGAAGGGATTGATCTGCTGATCAGGTCAAAGGCCTCATGATCAAGCCACCTTCCAAAAGCCTCACCTCTGAACATCAGGACATTAGAGACTAGTACTTCCCAATATGAGGCTTCAGGGCACATTTCATATCCAAACCATAACAACCTTCAGTAAGTTGAGAATCTACCTAGGAAGAATAAATTCTAAAGTTGTTTTATTACATTTGATTTTTATTTTATTTTGGGTATTATTCTGGACACATTATATTAACAAAGATCCGCATAGAGTAAGAACAAAACTGGAAGAGACCAAAGATTGCCATAAGAAAATCTTAAAATACCCAAGCATAATATAATAAAAGAATAAAAAATAAGGGACATAAATCAAGAACTAGGCAATTTGAGGAAAAAGACTAGGATAGGATTAGAAAAATTATATTAATTTGAAAGTATCACTAAATTATCAGTAAAATCCTTTACCCCTGGCTAGAACAGAAAACCTATATTATTTTTTGGATCCATGGAGAAAAAACATCCCTCACATGAAGCAGGCAGAACCTACACATTTATGTTTGAATATATTCAGGTAAATGATGTCAAATGTGGTAGAAATAAGATCCAACGGGCAGTGGAAGATAATCCTGATAGAAAATTGCTGCATTATTAAAGCCAATTATAATTTTATATAACCTTGTGAAAAATATGTGTCTGAGTGCACATATGTCACTGTGATATGAATCCATGTTGATAGCAGCTCAGTTAGCAACAGCTCAATCTTGGAAATAACCCAAATGCCCATCAGCTGGGCACTGGGTAAAGAAGATGCAGTTTGTCTATAAAATGAAGTGTTAAGTTAGGGCTGGAGATTTAACTCAGTGGTTCGGGAGGTCCTAAATTCGATCCCCCACATATAACAATGTTGGGCGTGGTGACTCATGCCCACCAGCAATCAATACCACATACCACAGTGCCAGGCGTGGTGGCTCACGCCTATAATCTCAGCACTCCGGAGGCAGAGGCAGGAGGACTGCTGAGTTCAAGGCTTGCCTGGGCTACATAGTGAGCTCAGGGCCAGCCTGAACTACAAAGCAAGACCCCAACTCAAAAAAAAAAAAAAAAGAATGCTAAGTTTGAGTCATTTATATTCAAATGGATGTACCTTTAGCACATACTCATAAGTGAAATAAATAGGTCATAGATCTGTAAATACCGTATCTTTTCTCTGGTATGAAAAACTGAAGATGTAAATGAGCTCTAGAATATATGGTAGATATTATGAAATAGAAAACACTGAACAGGAAATGTGGTGTAGGGGTAAGTAACAAGGGGAAGAAAAAATACGATGGTAATTAAAAAGGGAAACAAAGCTTATGTACATAGGGATGGGGTGGAGTGGTAGAGTGGGTGAGGGAATGAGAAAAATGAGAATTAAATTGTGTCATATGCTGGTATAAATTCTCAACACTGTGTCTGATAACGATGCGTATATATGACGTACCAATAAAGATTCAAATAAAAAATATGTGTGTGAAAAATACAAAGTAAAAGCAAATTAAATATAGCATTAGATGTGGATGATAGATATAGAGATCATGGAATATCCCAAAGGTTTTCCTACTTATTGCTACACAACTCTGAAAATTAAAAAACACATTATTTTAAGAAAACCACTTAGAAGGTTAATCCTGGATAGTTTCTGCTGGCCCGAATGAATGAGACTTCTGTTTCACTTACGTAACTGAGAATTTAAGTCTTGCATGGTGAATGTTGTACTATCATCGGATTGGCTGAGCACATACTGTATTATTTGAACAACTGATGGGAAATGTTTAGGTAATGGCCCTGCACCTGTGCTCACAAGAAGAGCCCGAAGCCTGCACGCTTTGGGAATAATGAGCAGAGAGACAATGTGGCAAGAACTGCTTTCCTCGCCATCGCCTCTCCTCCAGGGCCCACGGAGGGCACTGTGCGAATGGAGTGCGCTCAGAATAGCTTCGGGACACCTCACCGTGACCAGCGACCAGCGAGAGACACAGGGCGGCCAAGCCAAACAATGCAAAGAAGGACATCTCCGGGCTGGAATGTGGGTGCTTGTCAGCCGCCCTTGGCAAGTCTTCAGGGCCAGGACTTGACTGGTACCCACTGGGGAGGAATGTGAAATGTTCCCAACTGTTCCCTTGGTAATCTACACCCAGAATGCAGCTATTTTTAAAAAGAGGAACTTATCCAGCCCAGCGCTGCGCTCAGTGAGACACT
>PVIC010012357.1:0-39892 GCA_004025085.1 Thryonomys swinderianus | reverse complement strand
CAGAGAGGCAATGGCACTTCACATGCTTTTCATGCTTTTAGAAAGATAGAAGCTCTGATTTGAAAGATCAAAATTAAAATATAAAACCTCTCTACATGGAATTCTTAAATATTACACTTAAATGGAACAGTATATTTGGAGGAAGAGCAATCACTGTCAATTTTCTTTGTGATTTGAATAACTCGTATTCCCATTAACTTTATATATTTAAATTTTTCCACAAAGATTAAATTTTTGAACTGGAAAATGCTAAAAAGAAAGAAAGAAAGAAAGAAAGAAAGAAAGAAAGAAAGAAAGAAAGAAAGAAAGAAAGAAAGAAAGAAAGAAAGAAAGAAAAAGAAAAAGAAAGAAAGAAAGAAAGAAAGAAAGAAAGAAAGAAAGAAAGAAAAAGAAAGAAAGAAAGAAAGAAAGAAAGAGAAAGAAAGAAAGGGAAAGAAAGAACACAGTATAGTACATTTGGGGATTTGAGTGTCTAAATCCCCAATAGAATGGCATAGTCTCACCCCTACAATCTATTCTCTTTATCCACATGATCTGTACTAGACCTTCAAAAGTTGCCTTGACCTTCTTCCTGTCTGCTGGGGGTCATTTTGCCATTTCCATTGCCTTACAAGACTTTGCTGCCTTAAGAATGTTGATCAGTCCCCTGAAACACCCCTCTTTACACACACCAGAGGGAAGAGCTGCTCATATAAATCCGTTCTTCGTGATCCTTTTAAAAATAAAAAATGCATCACCTAAATAAATTCTGTTGAGTATCAACTCTTACCTTTTACTGTATATTAGCACTTTAAATTTCCCATCCATCAAAAAATGCTGGAGTTGATGCTTCGGAATGAAGTATGCACTCTTGGCTGTATTAGAACATTCATTATTCCACTCAGCTTCTCTATTTGCTGAGGTTTGGGGTAATTTTTTTCCTCTGCTGCAGTTTAGCTTAGTGGCTAGACAAGTTATGAGTCTCTGGATTTTTTATCATTGCATCCAGTTTGGAAAGTTTCAGTGGGTTCCAATTAAATGTTAGGTTCATATTTATTTTGGTCTCGGTACAGTTGCATAGGAATTAGGTTCCTGATACAGTCCTCTTCATGCATTTTCCAGAACAGTCCTTTTTCTTTAGACTTCAAAGGGCTTGAGTTTCTTCTGCTCACATTGATATGATCTTTTAAATCTTTCTTGTGTTAAACTTTTGGGCTCTGACATTCAATTTCTTCACATGGGCTGCTCAGGTATCTGACCTGACTGGCCTCTGTGTTGGTATTTGTTGTGAAATCTACACACTACTCCAGGGTGCTGTCACTGGGGCAACCTCCTGCGAGACTCATGGACTGATGGGAGCCACTGACTTCCTCCAAATAGAGGTCAGCCTCTTGCAATCTGTCCTAGCCCTTGCTAAGCCTCTCCTCTTTTAAAAACAGTCACTCCATAGATGAAATGTCCTAAGTGACCGAAGGGCAGTGAAGGCACATTATTACAAAGATAACCTTCATTTTCAAGCTACTCAAGTATTGATGTCAACTACTGTGACATCAATAAATATTGCCTATTTCATTTGAATTACCTCTGCCGAACTTAAAATATAAGATTGCTCTCTTATTGTTTTTCCTCTTAGCTACTAAAAAAGAATAATAATTGGAATTAACTATTGATGAAAGAGATTGGATAGTATTTTTCTCCAAGGAAAAACATTCATTTTTTTCAAATGTATTCATTATATGTTGAAGTAAATGTTTTAAATAGTCACATTATATCTAATATGATGATAAAATATTTTGTCTTGTCATTAAATCAAAGGGATTGTGTGATTGTCACCCTTCCCCATCATACCATGAGCTCTTTGAGACTAGGTCCATGCCTTTTTTAAGGTATATTTCCAAAACTTGGATAAGTTCTTAGCAACTGGCAAAAATCATTGACTTAATACGTGAACAAATGAACCCTGGGTGTTTTCTTAAAGATATACACTGAACCATACTATAGCAAATATTTACATACCAGTGCTTTTGAACAGTTCATACCTATAATTTAGAAATTGATCAGAAAATTGAAGTCAACTTTGAAATGTATATTAAGAAATATTTAAGAAAGTATAAATTGGGGGACAAAAACAAGGTAGTTCCCTAACCATACACCTGAGTAGGAAATTATCATACTTCTAGTTGATTTTTCTTGATTTTCATTTTTTATTAATATATATTTATAGTACATCATGACTTCATTCCTCATGAAAGTGGGTACATGTACATAGCACATCTGAATTATTTTTCATCCTCTTCTTTTCCTCCCTCCTCCTACCCCTCCGTTTTGCAAAAGATTTATCTCCCTAAATCCCATTATCTGTTTTTTGGCTCTTTGTATTTTAGGTTTCTCATTCAAGAGAAATCATGTAACATTTAACCTTGTGTGTCTAATTTATTCCATTTACCATTCTGGTCTCACGGTGCGTCCATGTTCCTACAAATGACCCAAATTTATCAAGTCACTTTGGAGACTGGTCTGACAAGCTGGACAGATGGTGTGTGCGTTCTGAGGAGAGCCCTGGGGACGTCTGTCCCTCCTGGGACGTGGTTCCTCCAAATGCCTGGAGTCACTCTCTTCTCTGAACTATAATGTGTAGGGGAAATTACTGTCTCACACTGATGGTGTAGAGAAGAAATGAAAGAAAAACATTCTAATGGTGATTCTCAAAGTCAGTGACACCCCCAGGTGAAAGCCGAGTAGGTATCAGTCAGGAAAAAAGAGAATAGGAGAGGTGTTCAGGCAGAATGGCCGGAGAATGCAAACACATGGAGGTATGGGACGCTGTACAAATTCATAAAAGTTATGCACCTCTCTGCGCTATGGCTTACTCATGTTCAAGTGAGGGTTAATATGTCACCTACTTTTTCGGGTCCTCGTGAAGATGAAATGAGTTAATATATGCAGTGCTTTTAGATGTTGTGATTTGTATTGTTGCCATTGGTATTTGGATGTTTGAGAGATTTAGTAAGTGCTATCATTTGGATCTTGAGTGCTCCCCACAGAACTGTGCTAGAGGCCTGGTGTAGAGGGTGGCATTGTGGAGAGAAGAGATGGGTCTATTTGGGGGCCCTTAGGGCACTGAGTGTGTGTTCCCAAGGGAACTATGAGCCTACACTTGTCCCTTTTCCTTTTTCCCTCCCTGGCTCAGGATCTGACTGGTTTTGCTCTTCCCAGCATGATAGGGCATTTCACTAAGGGCCAACCAATCATGAACTTGGAACTTCAAAACTGTGAGTGCAACCTTTTCTCTTAATACATTAATTATCTCAAGTGCTTTATTGTAGCAATGGAAAACTGAGTAACAAGAGCAGTAGGCAAGATTTTTAAAAGAGAATATTGGAAGGATGACTCTGGAGAAAGGGAACCAGATGATGGGAGATGGTCTGTGATGCTACATGACGGAGTACAGACTTTCTTCTGAAATGACAAGGGTGACAGCGTGGGGTGTCATAGTCTCTTCTTGATGTAACACAGAGTAAGAGTCAGCACTAAGGGCATCTCATTTTCCACTCAGTCTCCTAACCACATTGTAAAACATGCAATGATTGCTTTATTAAATTATCAGCCATACTGTATTCAACATTAACTCCATGATACCCTTCACAGATTCCTCGTATTTCAGTGCTGGCAGATTGGGTTATTAATGCACACTCTCAGAAATTCATGAGTCTCCCCCCATATACTACTAGATCTGAATTTTCAGGTGAGGCCAGATTATAAAGACAATCTGCATCATAATAGTAGAGGCTGCACTGAATGGAATACTTCAATATGAGTTACCTCATAACTTTAGGTGTATTTTCATAAATATACTTAATTTTAAGCATATTCTTACACATTTATCGCCATGTGACTATCTTGAATGGGGTCTCACAGAAATGTCTCATCTGATCTTTCTACTAGTTTATGTTTACTTGCTCCTACCTTGTATGTCAATTAGCTTTTTAAAAATTAAATTATTCTTTTTAGTTTTGAATCCAAATGTACATTACCTTCCTCAATCTTGTAGAGTTGCGACAAATGCCATGGCCAATACTCTGAACCCTCATTCAAGGCTGCATCAGTCTTCGAAAACCTGCTCCCTCCAAGTCCTAACTTTTCCCCAGGGACTCAAATACAGCAGGACAAAAAGACAGAGATAGTTTCATTTGTTTTAGATCTATGCAAAATGCATGTGAGGATTTTTACTCTTAGGAACCCTAATGGCAATTATGTTTATAAGATCTATGAAGTTCTTTAACTTGCTTGACATTCTAGTATATGTGCTGCCAAAGCGAGCACTTGCTTGACATTTTAGTACATAATTACACCTTCCTTTTTCAGAATACGACATTGTTCTATTCTTCTGCATCCTATATCCAAGATATGTCAGCGTTCATGTGTTATATGTGATAGATATGTAGAATGAGGATTTACTCAGTAGGAGACATCCCTACTTCACCAGTTGAGGTGATCAACATGAGGAGACAAGTCTCATTCTTCTAGGATTTTGTAAAGAATAATAAATAAGAGCTGTTAGTGGAAAAAACAGTATCATTAAACTTTGAAAACTCTCCTTTTTCATTCCAAAGTGGAGTAACCAGCCTTCCCATAAATCCCGAGGAACCAGACCTCAGTGTTTACTATTGGAAGTTCACCAGTTCTGTGGAAGTTTCTGGAAAGGCATGTTGTGGAATTGGCATTAAAGTGGAATAGCTTTCTCTCCTGTCCCCTGGTTCATTGGCTTGAACTAAGCCCAAGTAAAAACTAAGAAAAGATCTCTTGTAAGTTATCAGTTTCCTTCTCACTCAGGACCTTCCTTAATGATTAAAAACTTCACTTTTAAACCCAGGATACCCTTTACCTGTCTGTTAGGACCAGCTGAAGAACAGTATGCCATGGGTCCCTGGTCTAGGAGGTTATGTTAGAGAATGTTAGCTTCCACCTACCTATGGAACTTAACTTAGGCCTGACTGATTTGCTTATTCTCTCCCTATATCGTTCTTCTTCAACAAAGCCCAGCGAATGAGCAAGATTCTACTATTGTTTCACAATTGGGACCATTCCTTGATGTAGCAGTCCATAGACCACTGATAGGAAGTAGGTGTGTGTGTGTGTGGGGGGGGGGTGTTTGAATGTGTGCACGTGTGTGCTCTATTTCTTCTCTTTACAGAATTTCATTTAGTATAGTTGAATAGCCACATTTTTCTCTGAGAATGCTCTCCAATGCCACTAACCCTAAAAGTATACTTTTAAGAACATAAGAGCAGATAATGATTTTGTTTTCTTTATGAGTTTGTGAAAACATTATTAGCCATTTGTCTGAGGTGAGTCTCTGTCCATGCCTTTTCCAGATAGGATCCTGAGGTGCTCATCATAAAATGCACCCTTCCTTCTACTACTTGCTTTCCCTACAATATGCAATGAGTGTTTTGTGTTCTGTAGATTCTTAGCAGTGTGAAGCCAAAGGAAGGAATTCCATGATGTAAAAGATACACAAAGTTAGTATTGATTTTATCAAAGAGGCCTTTATTCTTCAAGAACGGAAGGACTGTACAGCTTGTGAAGCAACTCAGAAGGACCTGTAGATGGGCATCACTTCTTCCAACATGTGCTGAGACGTAATATTCCCTGGAAATGCAAGGGATAATAACTGTTCCATTCGCTGTCCTAACCCTGCAGCCAGCTCAGCAAGCATGTGCTGTTCTCAGCACTGGGGAGGCTGGGCTCTGACCACTAACTCCACAGACCCTAAACGCAGCCTTCCCAAATTGCATTTCAGTAATATGGCGAACAAGTAAGTTTTTAAGAATCACCTAAGCGAGATTATTTGTGCATGATTCAATAATCTAAGTATTTCTAGAGGGAAAATGGAAGGGAAAGTTGAGTGTTTAGGAAGTATATAGAAATGGAAACAACTTTCAGAGCTGTATAGGGAGGCTTGCATGAAATATGTGTAGCGTCAACACATTAAGAATACCGATGAAGTATGCTATTTATTTTTGTAATTATTTTATGTGTTTTTAAACTCATAGTTAGCATACAGCACACAAGACAAAAGGGCAACAAGAAAACCTGTTTAAATCAAAGAAATCAGACCTGAGGAATACTTTGCAGATGGCTTGTGCAATTCCTTAATTTTGATAGAAAAAAAAAAACTTGATGTCTAGAGAAGAATAGAGGGATATCTTTCTAGTCCCATATTTTTTTTCTGCTTCATGTTGATTGTAGTTGGGCCAGTTAAAAATCACTGTGCTCAAAATGTGGTTCAACATTTTGAATGGTTTGCTCTTCTTATCTGTCATTTAGTGGTGGACTCGGGTATTAGAGTAACATTATATTTTACCTTGCTTAATAGACATAAAACTGTTTGTTTTGAGATGGACTCTTGCTATGAGGTCTAGATTGGCCTGAACTTGCTATATAGCCTTGAATTTGCAACTTTCTTACCTCACTAAGTACTAGGAGTACAGGCATATACTGTCATACCTGGCATAAAACCATTCTTAGAATCATTTTAATGCCGCAAGTTATACTACTTATGTTTGCATTTATGTATCAATTGTTCCCCTCTTTTCCACTGAGCTACAAGTCTCTTGAGGTCAGCGACCATGTATTACACTTAATCTGTATCCCCTACAGCACTGGGTTGGGTAGTAAATGATTAATTTTTTAAATAGGTTAATTGTCTTATTGACCAACTGTATATAGATTAAAGTTAGTTGCTAGCATATATATTGCCAGTTAATTGTAAGACAAACTCTGAAGTTCTATATTTACTGCAAATGTATTTCAACCCTCATTTGGGCACCCTAATAGCAAAGAGACATCTGTAACCCAAGAGAAATCATCCCTATCCACTGTTCATTCAGCTTTCTGGCTACCTCCGTCTGCATTTATGGCTTTTCTACTCCATCAGTGCCCTCCCCTTCTGCCCATCGTTGTGTACAGGAATGTTGGCATCTGAACACTTCTGTGATGACCGACCAGCCATGCTATCATTACAAAATACAAAGAAATTTAAAAATACACTAGACTTAACTGTGACTCTGCCACAGAGGAAAAGCAAGCATTGCCTTCTAGAACGCTAGATTTGGTCAATTATTCTTCCATAAGAACTGCATTTAAATAGAACTTCATGTTTTTCTAACCTCATGCCTAGAATCTGGATAAGGAGAGAAGTAAGACCCAGTCCCAGAGCCATCAAATTCACAACATACATTGTAGTACTCAAACTTGAGTGATGAACAGAGTTTTTGGAAAAGTTCTTGTTGATTTCATGTAATTTAAATACATGTAGATAAGAAATTTGGATTTTTCATTTTAAAGCACTCTTTTTTTGTAGTTTTTTGTTTTGTTTGTTTTTGTGGTACTGGGGATCAAACCTGGGTCCTTGTGCTTCCAGAGTAGGTGTGGTACCACTTGAGCCAAATCTCTGGTCTAAATACATATAGATAGAGAACTAAGAGTTTACTATGATCCAAGCACTGGAAGAATCAGTGCCAATAGTGTACAAAGCTCTCTGTCCATTCTGGTGATAATGGAAATGTGTGAAAATCAAAACAAGAACATCACCACCTCTTGCTATTCATGACAGTTGTCTGTAAAGTTGTCACCGATCCAAATCGGCAAATCCTGAACCAATGCTTTTCGGGGAAATACAGACCTAGGTTTTTATGAGACTGATCATGTTTTCATGTGATCTCGTTCTATCTGTGCTTCTGTTGAACAATACCTTGTTTAATATGTACTGTCGTCTCATTAACGCTGGGTTCCAGCTGACAGTATGTGCCTGAGAAGCTTCCCAAGCACGGCATTTTCTCAGGAGGGGTCATCACAACCCTCTGCGCTTAGGAGCAGCAGAGTGCTTCAGCGTGAGTCTTGGGGCCCACTGTGAACTGAAATCATCAAGAGAAAACAGAAAAACGTGGCAGCAAATAGACTTCAAGAGGACACAGGTTAATAGTTTGAGAGCCGAACCAGGAAGGCGGAGGACCACATGGAGAAAGCAAGCACCTTGGCAGCGAGGCGGGCGTGCATTTAACTCCGAGCACACTGAGACAGGCTGCAAAGCGGCCCCAGAGGAAGCGCCGGAACAGGTCAGGGAGCCGCGGCTGAGCCTGAGCAGGGCGCAGCTGCGCGGCGCGCGATTCTAAGGGCCGCGGTGGCGCACGTGCTGGGGTGGAGGGGTCGGCGGTGCGGCCCCGGGCGCGGCCAGCGGCGGAGATGGACCCTGGACGCGCCCTGCTGGAGCGCCAGAGGGTTTTGATTAGGGGAGAGAGCGGAGCCCTCGGAGGCCAGACCCTGCTCCTTCAGCGCGGCTCTGCCCCCGGAGGCCGGACGGCCGCGTTCACAGCCCCAGCGCGTCTTGCGACAGCGCCGGCCGTGGGCTCCGCGGTGGAGACGCTTTGTCCACGCAGCTCTTCGTCCCGAGTCCGCCACTAGCTCGGCAGGCGTAGACGCGCCGTGACAGTGTCTGGCGGCTCTCACCGTCCCACGCGTGAGAGCGAGCAGGGGCGTCAGAGTGGGCGGGCGCCTGGCACCGCGAGTCCCTCGGAACTGCGGCTCCTGCTGGCCCCAGCCGCAGGCGCCCACACCGGGCACGCAGGGCTCTGCCAGGCCCCGGCTCCTCCATCCCTCCTGAGTGCGTGCTTCGCTTTCTTCCGAGTGCTTCATTTGGTTCGAACGGGGAGAATCAGCCCCCGCCCCGCCCCGCCCCACCCCCACTCAACAAGCCATCAAGCCTCGGTCCAGAAGTCACAACCTCAGCTAGCGCCCCTCGGCGGAGTGGAAGCCCACCCTGCCCGCCAGCACAGTCCGGCTGGAGCTGCCGGAGCGGGCTGCTCGGCGCGCGGAGCGCACTCAGAGCCCTCGGGCTTCCTGAGGCCGGGACAACGCTCTGGATTGCGTCTGTGTGTCCTACGAGAGTCTTGAGTTTGGGCCGGAAATCCAGACCCTGCGTGAATGTGCCTCAGACTCACTTCCTGTCACGAGGCCAAGTGGACTCGGGGGAGAGGGCGGGGCTGACGGGTGAGATTCCGTGTTTAGTTTTGCCTTTTGCCTCCGGAGCCAGACCCGTGGCCTGCAGCCAGCCGCACGCCGAGAAGATTATGGTATTTTCTAGGTAATTTTAAGGAACACAAACCCAAAGTAGAGTCAGGTGGTTTCAAGTCTGCACTGAATTTTTCACGTTAAGGGTTTGTCATGATTTGGGTTTTCGGGCAGAGCTGTGTTTTAAAGAAAGGGAGTCATATTCTCCTGGAGACAGGCACGTTTTTGTTGTTTGCTAATGACCTCTGGTGTGCTTATGGGAAGTTTTGTTAACAAATGGAAATGTAGCAAAATAAAACATTCTCTTCCTTTCCTCCTTTCTTTCTTTTCGTTTCTCTTAAACAATGGGACCGATTGCGGTAAACTGTCAAAACGCGGCCATAGATATTGGTTACTGTAGCATCATTAATACTGTGTAAAAATAAATTAGTCACCTCGGCAATCAAACGTCCTTTCTGATCTCCTGTCGGTGCTTTTTAAGTGGAGCCTTCTCCTTGCTACTTGATAGATCCTATTGTTAAGAGAAGAGAAATGTAGAAATGTATTCAGAAATACTTTGAAATTTTTCCAACTTCAGAAACTCATTCAGCGGTAATTAGCTATACTGGCAGATGAGAAGGAGAACTCAGCGGCGCCGCTCCTGAGTCTGAAGGTCGCCCCGGCCTCTGAGAAGAGGGTGTCAGCTTGGGGGCTGTGCCAGCTCTGCCTGTTCCACTGTCTTTGCTCTTTGCCCTTTTTCTGCCCTTACCTCTCCCCCTATCACCTTCTACCTCCCTCTCTCTCTTTCTTTTTCTTTGTCTTTATCTTTATTGTTACGTTGTACATACACGTCATGATCACAGTCAATATTGGGAGTTTGTACCAGTATGTGACACAATTTAATTTCGTTTTTCCCATTCCCTCATCCACCCCACAATCCCCCACCCCCTAAATACATAAGTTTCATTTCCCTTTTATTAATTACCATCACATTTTTCTTTACCCCTCATTACTCACCCCTCCACCACATTCCCTTTGAATATTTTCTATTTCACAATATCCATCGTACATTCTATAACTCAGTAACATCTTCAGTTTCTCATACCAAAGAACAGATACGATATTTACACATCTGTGATCTATTTATTTCACTTATGAGTATGTCCTGAAGGTGCATCCATTTGAGTGTAAATGGCTCGGGCTTATCATGCTTTAAAGCAGAGTAAAACTCCATTTTATAGAAAAAACACATCGTCTTTATCCAGTCTCCAGTTGATGGGCATCTGGGTTGTTTCCAAGACTGAGCTATCACGAGCTGAGCTGCTAGGAAGAGAAGCGAAGGCTGAGCGTGCATATGCAGAGGCTGACGAAATTAAGTCAAAATGAATTCAAATGCAGGACTTGTGCTCCTTGTGCTTCAGGAGGAAGTAGCTGCGCAGGGGCGAGCTGAGCGGCGCGTGCTTTCCGGTCAGGTGGAGCTGAGCCCCGGGGTTGCCTTGACCTACTTGGACTCAGGCAGTCTCGGCTTTGCACTTTTACTTGTTACACCTGTCACAGGATTCTTTCCAGGAATATGGACATGACTTAGAGCTAAGCTGAGCCGTTTTAAAGGAAGGGGAAAGTTTTCATACTCATTCCAGGCAGTTTTCCCATTTCAGGTGAAGATGCAGGAGAGCTGAAGGTAGAGAGGCTATCACTGATTGCAGAGAGCTAAGTTCAGAAAGGGAGAAGCGGCTGCTGAGAAAGAGCATTCTGCCTCTCAACACACACGGGGCACAATCTGAAATGTGTGCGTGTATGTGTATACAGATATGTGTGTGTGTATATATATGTGTGTGTATATGTGTATATAGATATGTGTGTATACATATGTACATATGTATGTATGTATGACATACCAGTAGAGTATTGTGGCACACAGCTGTAATCTCAGAACTCAGGAGGCTGAGACATGAGGTTTGCCATGAATTTGAGGCTAACCTTGACTATATAGTGAGTTCAAAGCCAGCCTGAACTACATACAGAGACCCTGTCTCAAAAAGCCAAGGAAGGGGGGGAGGGGAGAGGGAGGGGGAGGGAGAGGGGGAGGGAGAGAGGGAGAAGGAAGGAAAGAAAGGAAAGAAAATAAATAAAGAAAGAAAGAAAGAAAGAAAGAAAGAAAGAAAGAAAAAGATGTTACATACAAAAAATTTCTGAGTATATTATATACTGGTGCTTTAAGTTTAAGGATAAGTTGTTTGTGTTTTTATGAAATAGAATTCACTAGACATCTATTTACCTATCATTACCCATTTAGTAAGAAGAAAATGCTTAACTAGATTTCCTACTGTTCTGCTCAATAGTGGGCTATTTTTCTACTATTCCTCACAAAACTTTCTTACTTAAGAATAGTCCACTTCCAAAAAAATTAAAAAGAATAACCCACTGATCCCAATTCTTTCCCGATGGTGTGCAAATATACTAAAATCTTTGCCATAGTCTGTTAGCTTCATGAGAAGTTGGGTCTCAGAGTGCCAGGAGAAAAGTTCTGAAGCAAAGCAGCTTGCTAAGAGGTAACCTAAGGAGGATCCTGAGTTAAAGATCCATCAGGAAAAGAAGCGCTTCAGCCCTAGAAAATTCTAACCAGGAACCCCATGTCCAGAGAACCAGGATCAAGATTCTGTTCTCAGCTATCAGGCAGAGATGCAACTGGGCTCGGTGACTTCCTGCTTCATCAGTATTTTTACTTTTTAGACAGGACCTCATGGTGTAGTCTAGGCTGGCCTTGAAATCACTATGTGCCCAGCCTGGCCTTGAACTAATGACCCATCCTCCCAAGTGCTGGGACCAAAAGTGTGTACCACTGGCCCCAGTTCACCTACTTTCAATATACCTTGTCTGTCTAGAGTTTGCCAGGCTCTGTGCCAAGTAATTGAGATACAATTCCACATAAGCAATGCTCCAGAAAAGCAATGATGTACCTAAACAGACAGTGGGTAGTCTTCAAAGAAGGGCCCTGTGACCAGGATTCTCTTCAAGAGTTTTGGTCAGTTTTTGCTAAACCAGTTGAAGAACCAACATGTGTCCACACTGGCCACTGCCATACTCTCCAAACTCCTTACACGAACTGATTGCTCTTTTGATGCTGTGCTCTCTGGGGCCACCAGGCCTTGAGAACAATGGCTTCCTCCTAGAACAGCACACTGGCCACCACTCATTCTTTCCTCTTTCTCCATCCTGGCTTTTGTTCAGCTTATCTTTTTCTTTATTTATTTATTTTTTTGAGACAGGGTCTCACTTTTTAGTTCAGGCTGGCCCTGAGCTCACTATGGAGCCCAGGCAAGCCTCCAACTCAGCAATCCTCCTGCCTCTGCCTCCCGAGTGCTGGGATGACAGGTGTGAGCCACCACGCCCGGCACCGTGGTATGTGGTATTGATTGCTGGTGGGCGTGAATCTCCACACCCAGCATTGTATGTGGTTACCGGGGATTGAACTCAGGACCTTGTGCTTGCGAGGCAGGCGCTGGAACCACTGAGCTAAATCGCTGGCCCCAGCTTGTTTATTTTAATATCTCCCTTGGTTCTTTCCTCTTCATTGTCTTGGGCACTTTTTCAAATTTTTCAAACTTTCCACAGCTGGCTTTCTTTCTTCCTCTTTGCTGACACTTTCTCTTCTTTCTTAACACTTCTAATGAGTGGCTCCTTACCCTGAACTTTAGGCTTGTCTTCTCTTTCAATTCCAGAGTTATATTTCTAATGTCGGCTTAACTTGAATATCACTTTTGGAGACTTAGATGTGCTTTGTTTAAAGGGCAAATGCAGTCTTTCCCTGTTTTATTTCTTCACCTATTTTCTACTCAATTATTGGTGTTCATCATTCAGTTGTCTGCATTAGAAAAGCAGAAAACACAAATGTTAAACATCTCCGAATCTGTTTGGCACACAGCACATTTACCAATGTGTATCTAATAAATGAATAAAATATTCCATCAAAAAAATCATAACATATGGGCCGGAGATTTAGCTCAGTGGTTCCAGGGCCTGCCTCGCCAGCGCAAGGTCCTGAGTTCGATCCCGGTAACCACATACAATGCTGGGCGTGGAGACTCACGCCCACCAGCCATCAATACCGAATACCACAGTGCCGGGCGTGGTGGCTCACGCTTGTCATCCCAGCACTCGGGAGGCAGAGACAGGAGGATTGCTGAGTTCCAGGCTTGCCTGGGCTAAGAGTGAGCTCAGGGCCAGCCTGAACTACAAAGCGAGACCCTGTCTCAAAAAAGAAAAAAATCATCACATACTCAGCATCTTTTATAACATGTCCTCACCCACATAAGCAAAATTATCATTGTTTTATCCCGTAGGATAAATCCTGAGACTATTCTAGGTGTGTCCTCGCCTCTCCCCTTGACATCTATATGGAAGTACAATCCTGACATACATAGCCAAGTTATTGCATGTTTTGCTTTCCCCTTCTTAATTTTCTTCCTTCCTGTCTATCAAAGTCTATACATCTTTCAAGGCAAGTCCCCTCACCTGTCTTAGGTAATACCTTCCTTGACCACATCAGACTATGGTAACCACCAACACATCACCACCATCTCAAGCTTTAAATTCCTCTCACACCTAGCAGCTGTAGCTCAGAATTTAGCACCTGGCTACATACTTGTTCTCTTTCTTTGGTATAAACAAGACAGAAACCCGGTCTATTTTCCAGGCATCTGTAGACAAGGCAAATTCCTTCTTGAGTTTTTCCCAGGAATGTGTCTTTGAGAAGGAATTTAAGTTCTTCCTTTCTTCAGATGGTAAAATCTGCTCCCCTCCTTGTAATGCAGTGTGTTTTCCCTTTAGTCTCAGCCATCAGGAAATTCAGAGCTGCTTCAGTACCAGATTGTAATAATCAGCTTATCTCAAGATCCCCGTAATAGCTATCTAGTTTACTTTCCTTCTTTGGAACTTTCTGCTGTGTCTTATTCTTCATTTTGCAGTGTATTCAGCTTGGAAGACATCATAAATCTGTCCAGAACAAAGTGAGAAACATAGGTCACCAAATAAGCAATTTTTCTGCTCTTATCTTCCACAATTTCATTTTCTTCCCTAGACTGTTAATTCTTAGAAATACGATAAGATTTGTGTTCCTCCTAATTGCCCCAAATCAAAAACATAAATGATTGTGATGGAGGAATGCTACTATGTATATGTCTGACCAAAAATGCATACTTTTTTTTTTTGAGACAGGGTCTCACTTTGTAGTTCAGGCTGGCCCTGAGCTCACTATGTAGCCCAGGTGAGCCTCGAACTCAGCAATCCTCCTGCCTCTGCTTCCCGAGTGCTGGGAATGCATACTTTTATAAGGAAGTCTGATTATTTGAAACTGAGGTGGAAACATCTTCTAAAATGACATAATTATAACGGAAGCCCTTAGCATACCTATTTCTGCTAGCATTTTTTTTGAAGAATTACGATATCAGAAGAAAAACACAAAGTATGCAGTAAGTAAGCTTAATACGTAAAACAGTCGAGACGATGAACACAATCAACAGTTTATTACTGGCAACATTTATCAGAGGACAGAGAGAAATTTTTGCACAACTCCAAAGCGCTGCTAAAATAAGAGAGCAGAACAATATTAAAATAAAATAGTAAACACTGGAACTGGCTGTCGATAAAACTACCCGCTCTGCTGGGAAGACATCAAGCTCTTCCCAGCTCTGCCATCATTATTTTCCTCCTCTTTCTCCTTTTCCTTCTCCTTCTTTTTCCTCACCCCAAGAGAATACTTTAACTCAGAAGGAAACCACACGAGTGTCACCCTAAAGTCACCTCCATCTCAATCTGGCCTCATCCTTCCCCCTTTTGGCACCATCTCTAACCTAACCTATGCCCCCACCTACACGTTCACCCGCCAACACGTTCCGATGGCTCCTAAACAGTCCCACAGACCGAGGGGGATAATTCACAGAGATAGCAACACTCTGGAGAATTAAAACTCACCCAGCTGACTGGGCTCTCCATTGTGTGAGGAGGTTTGGTGAACCTTTCCTTCGCTCCTTTCGCCAAGGTGAAAATGCTCCCCTTTGCATTTCCGCAAGGCGCCGCCTTTCCTGGCCTTCTCATTTTAATCAGTAACATTGGGGTGGGAGAGAGAGAGAGAGAGAGAGAGAGAGAGAGAGAGAGAGAGAGAGAGAGAGAAATAACAGACTAATAATAACAGAATATAGATTCACTGTCTACCTACTTACGGCATTTAAAGATATACCCACCCTTGTCTCCCTGATACAGCCCCATTTTATGTCTAATGTTGAAGATAAAGTGAAATTTATCTGTACCTCTGAAGTAGCCATCTTTAGATCATGCTAACATGGGTCCATCTTGACTGGCCTTCGTATGACCTTTCAATTTTTTTTTTTTTTTTGAGACAGGGTCTCGCTTTGTAGTTCAGGCTGGCTCTGAGCTCACTGTGTAGCCCAGGCAAGCCTCGAACTCAGCAATCCTCCTGTCTCTGCCTCCCGAGTGCTGGGATGACAGGCGTGAGCCACCACGCCCGGCACTATGGTATGTGGTATTGATGGCTGGTGGGCGTGAATCTCCATGCCCAGCACCGTATGTGGTTACCAGGATCGAACTCAGGACCTTGCACTTGCCAGGCACGCGCTGGAACCACTGAGCTAACCCTCCAGCCCCTGACCTTTCAATTTTATAAACTGTCTAGAATCCCAATTACTTCTAAGTTATTTCCCATGGTAACTTCCAATATTCAGAATCACCTTACCTAACTCATCTTAATTAATGGCCTAGGTAAAATAGACAAAAGGAATCAAAGACAAAATCAGAATCACATAGCAAAAACACATGTCAGATCTTCTGCACATTTAGACAGAATCTTTTAAACTTCTGCTATTTGGGATTCTCCATGCAGGTTCTTTCCATCATTGAAATAATAAATACAGATATCAGCTATATTAATATTAGATATGATCTAAAAGGTGTGTTGAATTTAGCACCAAGGGATGTGAGAATATAAAGCTATCAAAAATTTGCCTTGATCTGAAAGTATGCCCTTTATTCACATTCATATTCATTCATTCATTCTTTCTGTCACACACACACACACACACACACACACACACACACACACACACACACACACACACCATTTGCCTGGTTACTTGCTGCACTTAAATGCAGTGAGACTGTTAATGTCATATTAGTTCTAGGCCCTGGCAAGAACTGACCAGAGCATTTTAGAAATAAGTACGATCAAAAGATAGTCCTTGGACCTGGATTTTTAACTTAGTATTTTTATTCTTTAAGAATTATATATGTGTGTTTTTTGGATATTTATTAATAACTCAGAGATAGTTTGTACACCCAGTGTTACAGACTGACAGTTTAAGGACTGAAAGGTTGACAGTTTAAAATATGCTTCAGTGGAAATATTTTGCTACTTAACCTAGCCACCTATAATGCATTTATACAATTTAACATTAAGTACGTATTAAGTAAACGGCACTTAGGCCTGCAGATGCCTCTTGACTTGCTTGTCCTTCTAACTATTCAGGGCTTCAAAAGCTACAGCCATGAGTGTAGCTGCTTCGAGATGTACCCTGTTCTCCTTTCTCTGTGCCCCTCGTTCTTAGAGCCAACGTTTAATTATTCCTTCCAGTCTCCAAATAATCTCTACAAGCATGACCACTGCAGGGAGAGAATGTGTCCTTGTCTAACTATGCAATGTTGGATGTGAAACCGGTCAGTCTTGACAGAAATAGAGTGGAGGGGCTCTTTGAGCCTGTGTGCCTCCTTCCACAGCTTCGGGAGCTTTCCAGGCTGGGACAGCAGTCCAGAAAGAGAGCGATCACATCGCTTTCAGGAGCAAGTCTGCCCAGCTGACCCTGGCTCTGCAGATACACTGACTGTCTGCCTGGCCTCAGCTCAAACAGGCAAAAAAAAAAAAAAAAAAAAAAAAAAAAAGATAGCAAAAAAGCCATCGCAGCTGAGACGGGTGCAAAAGGCAATTCGGAAGGGCACCCCCACTTACTGAGCACTGCCCCCACGGCCCTCCCTAGAGGTGAGTCATGAAAATGTCCGTTTTAAAGGACCCTTCTGTGGAGCTCGTATTCAGAAGATCATGCCAGTGCAGGCCATGTTCCTTATATGAATTCAGCAAAGCTTGTAGCTTTTTCCAAGGCTTTACACACTCAAATACTAGTCAGGACCTGTGAATATGTATACATTCTTTTATATGGATAATTAGCTTCTTTATTGGTGGCGCCTCCTGGATTAGGAGGATTCGCCCATGCAAATAAGCTGGAGAGGAAGGCAGCACGACAGAGGGTACCCTGCATGTGGCTTTGGAGCTTATTTAGCAAAACTTCATCATTTCTATAAACTCCCCATTCCTGGATTTTCCATAACTTTCATTAGAAAAATTTTAAATTAATTCAGACTCAAGTTCTGACATACTTTTTGTCAATACACACAGGCAATAAATAGGCCCATTCTATATTGTGTTGAGTGTACATTACCAAAAGTATTGATGTCTAATTTTGAATTTATGACCATGGTAGAACAAAGTACAGATGTCACGTGGGTTTCATTGGCATTGTTATAACAAGTACCCATGGAAATCACTTTATGCAGCAGAAGGATAATAAATTTGGTTACAAAGAGTTTTCCAGCCATTGTATGAAATTTGCAACACCTCTCTTAGGTCAGGAGAATTGGTTTTTAAGTTTGGTTTGGTTTGGTTTGGTTTGCGAATTTTGGTTTATTTATTTAACCACTTTCTTTTTAATGGTAGAGGCTTCCATTTTGTGTGTGCCTGAATTTCAGGGTCTTTTGGTGTTTTTTTTTTTTTTAAGTAAGTGATATTGTGGTCTCATATTTTAATGTTTCCTGGAAGAACTGGGTGACTATTTATTTTAATTACTTCACAGGAACCCACATGCCAATTTTTCAAGGCCATTTTTATCTTACTCATTGGTTATTGTTTTGATCATCCCTTTTCCCAGCAGGATGTAGTTTTCCAGGTAAGATTTCATTTGCTTTTGTTTTAGAATGAAAATTTAGAAATTTTACTATTCATTTTCTGCCCCTTCTACTTATTCACATTATACTCATTACCATCCTGCCTCTTTTCACCAAAAAATTTTTCATGGTTTGAGGAAATATTTCTACTAAGTCAGCTTTGAAAAATAATCATTTAGAAACAAATGTAACCTCAAGAACCACAGTGTTTGGAGGTGTTAGAAAATATTTTAACAGAAGTCTTCTTATTCATCACTCTGCCAAACACTAAATCTTACGGGATACCTGGAAGTCCCTGTTAAGACCAAGATAACCATTGTGTTCTCTAGATGTGACTGTGGCACACACGTGACACCAGAAAGTTACTTCTTCTGACACCATTTTCGTTCTAGCTGATTGGAAGATTATACATGTCTATTAATTTTCAAAAGTATACTTATAAAATCAGAGCCCAATTCTAGAGGTCAGGTTTTTTTTTTTATTGTGAAGCATTCATGGATGTTGTAGTTTCATTTTTAAAAATAATTTGAATCTTTATTGGTACATTATATATACAACACAATATTGAGAATTCGTACCAGCATATGACACAATTTAATTCTCATTTTTTCCCATCCCACCCACCCACTCAATGACCACCCCGCCTCCAAAGTTTAGGTATAAAGTTTCTTTTTTTTTAGACAGATTTCATTCCCTGCCTCTGATGCAAATTTAAGATCCCTCTCTCCTTCTCTGGCTGATCAGGAAGAGGTCTACCATTACTTTCATCATTGCAAATTTCTCATTAAAAAGTAGCCTGGTGCATTTTTTTCATTATTTTAATGAAAACAGAACATTGAAAATATCACTCAGACATTTTGTGGAGGTTTGATATAAATTCCATAAAACTTCAAGGAAGATGGATTTAATTATAACAAATAACTGAAAGAACTTTGACAGGTTTGCTCCATTTTATCCTTGCTGCAGAGTAACACAACATGTGACAGAACAGTAATGGAATCATAAAGCTAACAGGAGCCCTCAAGGTCAGTAGCAAACTGTTTCCATCCTACAAATTGGAAAAACAAAGATCCAAGGATGTTAAGTGCAACTTCCCAAGGGTTGTAGTTTTTCTATTTCCTCTCTTACCTTTCTGCCTAATGCTGCCTTTGTTAATTCCATCTTTCACGTAATATAATTGCAGCTCCTCGCCCAGAGCACCAGGGACTGAGCTGGAGTCAGATCGTTCCCTTCTAGTTCATCTGAGGCTACTCTCCAGGGCGTCGCCTGTTATTAATCCCTACTGGCTCACCGGCCACTCCCTTCCTGTTTCAGTTTCTTCGAGCAAAAGATTTCTGTTCCTCTCACAAGGTGCTAGAGACCTTGGCAAATGTGTGGGCAACATCCTCAGCATCATTAATAACAAACAGGCTCAGGAAAGGAAATCAGCATGCTGGCCGCGATACTGTTTTAACTGTTTCTATAAGATGCCATGTGTGGATTTAGTATTTGTGGAATTAAATGGCAGAGTAAAGAGGAGAGAAACAGATGTAATCCTTTTCTCTGCGAAGGTTGAAGACCTCGCGGAAGGGCCCTCTGGGTCCATGGATACCAGATAAGCTTAACAACTAGGAAAAACCTGAGAACCAAATCCGACTTGACCACAGAACAGCCTTCGTGGCCTTGGGAAAGTTGCTAACTTTCCTGAACTATAATTTTCTTTTCTGTAAATACCATCTACCTTACAGAGATTTTATGCGGATTAAGTTAGACAATGTATGTACAGAGTCAGGCACGTAACGAATACCCTCCTTTGCCCTTCGTGTCTGTCTGGTCGTCTGTTTCTCTGCTTTCTTTGAAAGTCAGGGCATTAAAATCAAGCCGAGCCGTGTCTAGATTCTGTGGCATTATTAACACAGACCTGGACATGGGCCTAAAGCACAGTGTCAGGCCTTCGTTCTGTTGGCATGTGCCACCCGTGCCCCAGGCTGCGACCAGTGAAGTCGTCCTTCCGTTCCTCTTTAGCACTGCTGATACTAACTAAGCACAGCATTAGACGAGGAAACGCACAGGTTAAGGGATTTCTCTTTAGTGAAAACGGATTGTTTTGAGAAACGTGTTCCGCAGTAACGTGCTGTAGAACAATGTTTAGTTCACTAAATGACCTTGGGTATTTTGTAGAATAAATATTTAAAGTCATGAAGCTTCTGTGGCTTTATTATATACAAATGGCATTACAGGGTTCCAGCTCAGAGTCGTCAGCCACGTCTGCCCTCTCGCTTCCCAAAAACCTGCAGAGGTCCAAAGCCAGTGGGGACGCGCGGAAGCACTGTAGCAGGTCAGCAGGCCTGGAGGGTCTGCGCTCACACACCCAAAAACAGGGTGTTTCTGACCTGAGACTTTCTATTTCTGTTATGAAAATGTATTTCATGGCATACGTGTTTTCTGTCAACTGTTCGTATTAGACATTTGAGGTGTTTTTAACCAAGTTTTCAGGTTATCCTTTCAGCCCAAATAAAACAGTGATAAAAATCTCATCACTGAACAAAATATAATTGATATTAAAAATAGTTCTATAGTAAAAGTGACCTTTGCGTGTGTCAAGTAGCATATTCTTATGCCAGATGTACTAACTCGTGGAGCTCAGAACCCTTTGGTACACTGATAATAAGTTCAGTCAATCCCGATCAAGCCTTTGCCAACCTCTTTTATTGAAGTTAAATAATAACTGAGTTTTAAAAAATATAAGCCCTTGTTCAACTTCACCAACATACACATACTGTATCTTAGAATTCCTTGAGCAGTGAATTTTATAATAAAAGGTTCAGTTTTGGGAGTGAAGGGTAATAAGGAAGTTGGAGAAACGCAAGCAAATAATAACATTTGATCGATATTATTTATGTCAGAAAACTCAGTTTTGGTACCATGAAAAATAGCAATTCTTTTCAGAATTTTAAAAAATGAAGTCCCTGGTATACACTACAATACTGGCTATATTTATCAGGAGAAGCTATGTACTAAGAGGAAAAAGAACACTAAACAGTAACAGGATAATTTCTACTAAATCATTTCGGTTCCTTGGAAAATTACTGTATAAATCTGAGTGGTCTTTTAATTGGTCTAAACAAGGCTGGCAGATAAATTATGTGCGTGTTGTATGTCTCCGTGTGTGTCTGCATCTAGATCTTTCGAGCCTCAGATTTACTATCAACTTGGTTTGTGAAAGATGATAGTGAGAACTGACTTTTAAAACATGTGTAAGTCTTTGACTTTAAGAAAAATGTGTTCTTTAACAAATAGTGACAGGCTACCTATAAAATCAGGAATTTGCAGTGGCAATACTGTTGTACTAAGAGCTCAGATTTAACATTTATAAGCAGCCAGTGCCGGACTGGCTACACCATACTAGGGTTTTTGTTTTTGTTTTAATAGAAAGAAGGAAAAATGGTAAAATCAGGCAATTTTCAGGAATCATTATATAATCACATTTTATGGAAGAAGTAGTTAGAATCACCTAGTCCGAACAATAAGAGGAGTAAGGAAGCTATATAAGTAGGCAATAAGTAGATAGTTTGGGCTTGAAATTTCACTGCAAATAAAACATATTTAGGTATGAAAGAATTATAGAATAATAAAACACAAAATTACATAGCTCATGTCCTATTAGTTCTTTTTTTATACCTGTCATATAGTCTTTTCTAAATGACACCATCCAAAACTACTTCTGGAATTAAAAATAAGATATATTTCTAAGACACAAACTAATCACACACACACAGCGGTCTACCTTTTAATCTTTAGTGTTACTTCAGTGTATTAAAACTTCGCTCCCCTCAAAGCGGTGGTTCTGAAATGTCAAGAGGTCACGTAGCGTAGCGTTCCTCCCCTAGTGCCTGGCATTAGATGGAGGCGGAGGCACTTTCACGGTTTCTGCTCCGCTTTCTGTCACTTCACTTTCAGCACGTTTTGTTCCTGTGACTTGGGCCTCGGGTGCGACCCGGCGGCCCCTACGGACACGTCCTTTGACTGTCCCTCGCAGGAGCACCTGACTGCCCCGTGTGTGGCGCTGTTTCTGATTCTCTGACCTGTGTCGGCGTCAGTGGAGCCCGAGAAGACGGAAGACAGTTGGCGGGATGAGGGGGACGCCGGCAGGGAAAACTCCCATTGTTTAGATTTCCGTCAGAAGATATAAGAATACTTAATTTCTTTTATCTCCGGGGCTTTCATTATCATTTAAATTTCATTTTCCATTAATTGATCAGGGATTAGTAAAGCCATTATGCAGAAATTAGAATAAGACAAGCCAGATGGGATGAATAATTCATAAAGTCCAATTACGTTTTATTTCTGGTGTACTTTCCAACTCGCCTCTGACTTCTGTGCTATTTCGATGTGACAATATTCAGCGGAAATCAAGAGCGCCGCTGTCACGCGCCGTCTCCGCGCCGAGCGGAGCGGGCGGGCCGCGCGTTTGCCCCGGACGCCGAGCGGGCTCCGGGGACGCCGGCAGGGGCGGCGGGGGCGGCGGCGGGGGCCGGGGCGCGGGGGCCGGCGAACCTCCCCGGGACGCGTCGGCCCGCGGAGCCTGGGGCGCAGAGCGGCAGGGCCGGGCGGCAGCGGAGGGCGCAGCCGCCAGGGGGCAGCGTCGGCCGCGGAGCGAGCGCGGCCGGAGGGGCGGCCGGCGGGGCGGCGGGGTGGCGGCCGGAGGGGCCCGCTCGGCACCGCGGTCGGTCTCGGCCCCGCGCCGCGCGCTCCCCCCGGGCTGATTAAGTCACGGACGGTCCGGCCCCATGAAAGCGCCGCGGCGCCCCCGGCACTTTGATCTCGGGAAGTTTTACGACACCCGGCGAAGGTGCAAAGTTTTTAATTAGGCTCCGCAGACGGCCCGGGGCGGCGGCAGCGCCGCGCGGTCTTCACGGTCTCTCTGCCCCGCAGCACAACAAGCCGCTCTACTCCTTTGAAGACAACGCCGACTACGTGTACGACGTCGTGTGGTCCCCGGTGCACCCCGCGCTCTTCGCCTGCGTGGACGGGATGGGGCGCCTGGACCTCTGGAACCTCAACAACGACACGGAGGTGAGCGCGCAGGCGCCGCGGGCGGGCGGGCGGGGCGGGGCGGGGCGCGGCCCCCACGCGGCCCCCGACGCCCACGCGCCCGCACCCCACGCGCCCCGGCGGGCAGGGCGAGCTCGGTCCCCGCGGCCGGCTGTGCAGGAGCCCGGGCTTCCAGAGCGTGGCCGCCGGGTCGTTGGCGTTTTTCCTTCCCTCAAAGACGGTCCGTCCGTTACTGTGTTTCATCCGCTCCCGCGTCTCTGCGTCTCTCTCTTCTTAACCGCGGTCCACGCTGCCTGGGGAACTTACTGAGTTCAAAGACAGGTTCCAGCTTCGAACATGTGTCTCAAGCTCAGTATCTAAAAACATCTTGAGATTTTAATAAAGTGACAACGGTTTTCCAAAAGCGGTTGATAATAAAGACACGTTCCATTAAAAGCCTGCTCTATTTATTCCTTTTAAATATCATGCCACGGGCCGATTCCTTTTTCCAAATCTCAGAATTACTGAGGTGCTAATACGGCTTCTTGGCCTTTTCCCCCCCCCCTGCTTTGGGGAGCTTTTTTTTTTTTTTTAACATGAATATTAAATGTCCTTCGACTTTCTAAACTGAAGTCACCTGGCCTCGCAGGCTGGTGCCTGGCTCAGGGTAGCCGCCCAAGTAGGAAGGGGCAGGTGCGAGGGACGAGGCTGGAGGCTGCTGGGAACTGCGCTCAGGGAGAGCTGCAGGAAGGGCGTTTGAAGTGTGTGACCAGGAAACAGCTCAGCCTCGGTACGAGGGAGCCCCCGCGCCGGAGGCCATGAAGGAGGAGCGCGCCCCTCGGGGTGGGGGGAGGACCCTTCCGGTGCTGTGACTCAGTGGCTGGGTCTTTGAGCGCGTATGTGCCTAGAACCACTGCCGAACAATGGTCTTTTACAAATCTTTCTACTTACGCCTGCATTTCCTTTACCAAGACCAGGCTACGAGAAAAAGTTTTGTCTGGAGCAGCTTTGAAACTAATCAAAAGGCATGAGGATGTGAAATGCCCATCATTTTGGATCTTGAAATCTGTAAACATTATTGCTTTTAATGGGAAGATGTTATTACCTTACCTTACCGTGGTTTCCCAGAGTCTTTCATCACTGCTGATTAAAATCATATTGCTTCTATTTGCACAAGAAACTCACTTAAAGCACCCAAGGAAAGGAAAGGAAAGGAAAGGAAAAAGGAAAGGAAAGGAAAGGAAAGGAAAGGAAAGGAAAGGAAAGGAAAGGAAAGGAAAGGAAAGGAAAGGAAAAAGGAAAGAAAAGGAAAGGAAAATGCTTTTCAGGTTGACTTGAGAGACACTTTAAGTAACTGCTGTTAGAAACCCAGGCTAGCTGGGGTGATCTCGAAGTGACACCCAGCTTCCACGCAGTAAAAGTACCGAGTGGCCTACAAGCTCGTTAGCACTTCCCGTGTAACTTTCCTTTGTTTAATCTCTTTTGGGGGAAAAGGAAAAGGAGAGCAGTATCTCAGTGAAACGTTTCCTTTCTCTTTCTCTAGATACCAAGGGACAAGCACATAGGTTTTATAGCTGAACATTAAAAAAACCACTGTAGCTCATACAAACCATTTAGTTTTGTGGTAAATATAATTCTGCTTTCACAATAATAGTTTAGATATGTCAAGTCACATGTAAATTCAGTAGCGCACTTAACACTTTTTTAAACCCTCTAATCATCTTTGCCTTCCAGCAAGTTGAACAGAGTTTTCAAATATAGATCAGCTTAGGAAATAGGTTTGTTAAGACATAGAACCTGAACTGTAACTGCAGCAGTTTGTCTTGATGCGGTTCAAATTATTATATTTTTAGAGGAAATTGGCCCAGTCCCACTTTTGCAAGGACATTTTGTAGTTAACCTCCCTCGATATTACTAATCTGTATGCTCAGGGCTTCCTAGCATATATTTGTACTTGATCTTGTGTTTGTAATTAAAGTGTCTGAGCCACGAAAATTTGTGAAACCAAAGTATTAAATAAAACAGAATGCATGAGTTATTTTATTCAAAATAAAAATTTGTAAGTCATTAACTGATCAAATTAATACAAATAAATATTGACACTTTATGAATTCATTATGTTTTTAACACAACTGTAGGTGGTGATCTGTATTTGTTTTAACTGTTTATACTGAGAAGAAACTAGTTTCTGTGTTTAAAAATACTACTTCAGTTCCCACTTTCCTTATATCCCAAATAAAAACAATCCTTAAATTGTTTTAATAGACATCGCTTTAAATGTATCAACAGGTCTATTTCTGTTGAGTATTTGTTTGCTATATTTTTATTAAGATGAAACATTTTACATCAGCTTTTGAGATTATTCAAGAAAAATCTGACACTGAATAATTTTAGGTAAGAATCCTATACAGTTCTTCGAAATTATAGGTCTAAAAGTGAACTGAAAATTCTACAGCTGAATCACAGATTTGTTTTCTGGGCAGAGCACCAATGGTAAAGTGTATTGACAGAGTTCTGATCCATCTCAATTCACATTGTTTCAGCTTTTGCAAGGTTTGGTTAAAAATTCACACTCCAGGCTGCACAGCAGGTAACTTTGTTGTAGAAACTGTGTATTTTAAAAAAAAAAAATAAATGAGTCTGAACTTTTGTTTTACGTTTTTTGTTCACAATTGACATGCAGTGATTTAAGCAGGTGAAAGAATTTTTATTGATTTCAAGATTAAGTTTAAACCTAAAATCTGACATATGATGGAGTTTTTATTGGTATTTTACAGATAGGTATTGGGTCGATAATTTCATGTAAACAGATGGTTTCAATTCTCTGAATAACAAAAGGCCGGGGTGCTAACTCACGCTATATGTCATGTTTCCATCTAGTGCGACATTTTTATTAGATGCACGTCCCAGGCAGTGACGGGAAATGCCCTCCGTTGCTGTTTTCACCATTTTTCCCTTTTTGTCTTAATATTTACTGTTTCTTTCTTAAGGACATGTTTCCTACTGAACATTCTTATAGAAGGCTCAAGAGATTTGATCTCTAGGTTATTAATAAATTTCCCAGTGCCAAAAACAAGAACTTAAGCCAATGGTCATAGAAAAGGAATAGACACGCTAAAGATCCTTTCTCCAAACAGTAGCTTCTTGGTTTAAAAAAAAAAAAAGTTAGTTTCATTTCAGTGTTCCCGGTCGCTCACCCCAGTGATGCTGTCACACGCTCAGTGCTTTCAGATGCCTGGTGTTTGTTAGAGGGAGGCGGACGGTGTTGCGTACAAATAGGTGGCTGTGTCCTCCCCGGACGTGACCAAGGGACACTGCCCAGGGGACCAGGTTAGGACCAGCTCCTGCACCGCGTGCTGCCAGCGGAGGGCACAAGGCCCAGAGAGAAGCGGGGGAACGAGACAGGGAGAAAGAGGAAAATTCCAAGTCTTCAGGATTTTTGAGACTCTGGATTGATAGGTCGATTTTTTTCCCCTGAAGAGTCACGTTAGTCTAAGTTTTATTTCACCCCTCGCACCTTTCTTCTTGCCTTGTGTTGGTTCTTAATCTTAGTAAACCCTGAAATTTCCCCTCAGTCATGTGCACCCTTCACCCGCGGTGAGGCGCCGCTGGTCGCCCCCGGTATAATCCAAAGAAATATGTCTGTCACTCCTGCCTGTGGACTGCAGGAAGAGACCCCCTCCTTTTCTTTTTTGTTAAAGTGTCTCCTCGCTACCCCTTAATTCAGTGGGGCATGTGATTTAAGAACAATGGTCCTTTATTCCCCCCACGGGAGGGATGTATATTACTTCGCGGACGTGAAGGCAGCGGTGACTCATGTAGTTTAAATGTATCGGTGTGAGCTCATACATTTAAATTTATAGTCAGAGATTCTTTTTTTATGTCCTAATCTCCTGGGCAGGTTCCAACAGCGAGTGTGGCTATCGAAGGGGCATCTGCCTTAAACCGCGTTCGCTGGGCTCAAGCTGGCAAAGAAGTCGCTGTCGGGGACTCGGAAGGCCGAATTTGGATCTATGATGTGGGAGAGGTACACGTTTGTTTGGATTTTGTTTTTTCACTTGTGTATCTGCGTTAAGGATCCAATGAAATTATTGACAGACCTTCTGGGTGGCAAAAACCCTCTTGAGTGCGTTTGCAAGTTTCCATTGACTTCAGCAGGGGTTTGGCGAGGCCTCCTGGGCCCTCCCTGGGCCTCCGGCTCTGAGCGGGCCCAGGACACTTGCGTTAATGATGCCCGCTCCGTTTCGAGGGCGTAGGATTCCCTACTTCCTGGGGTGAAACCTGGCGCTTCCAATCAAGGGCACAAAAATAAAAGTTTGCCAAATGCATCATGTTAACATGGAACTTGGAATTAATTCACCGTTTACTTTGAAAAGTCCGGATTTAGTCGATATGTTTAACTAGAATGTCTACTGTTTCTTTTTTAAAAAAAGAGCAATCATTTAAGAAGGTTGACGCTGATCAAAGTTTTGTACCATGTGCTTGGCTCTCACGTGTATCTTTCTGATATCTTACTACATGATATGTAAAGTATTCTATCATAATATATATCAAAGGAAAAAAATCTACATCTTTTATTTTAGAAAATCTCTCTGGATTTATATTCCATCGGTATTTCGTGCTATATTATCAATCAATTGTATTTAAGCTTAATGTGTTAATTTTTACTCTCCGAAAAGTTATTGGCAAAATCCATCATTCCTGGTGAGGCTAAATAATTTTCTTCCTTAAAAGCAAAGAAAATGTTGCACTTTCAAACAAAGCAAGAGAGAGCCATTGTGTGAAACTTCTTTGGCTTCGTTTGAGTCTAGTGTTTGCATTCCAGTGGGAAAATACACCCCTTGTGTGCATAATATTCCAAGCCCAGAAAGAACCCTTGAGTACCTGGTGGACAAGGTTGGATGCGTATCCTGAGAAGAGTTCTTTATGGTTTTATCAAGCAGCATCCCGTAAATTTGACAATTCCAGATAGTTTGCTCTATAGCGGGGATTCTGGGTAACACACTGGCACAGTTGATTGTATTGAAGGAAGCTAGATGTTCCCTTTTTTTTTTTTTTTTTGAGACAGGGTCTCGCTTTGTAGTTCAGGCTGGCCCTGAGCTCACTATGTAGCCCAGGCAAGCCTCGAACTCAGCAATCCTCCTGCTTCTGCCTCCCGAGTGCTGGGATTACAGGCGTGAGCCACCACGCCCGGCTAGATATTCCTTTTTTAAATTCAGATGGAATCAGTCATTTGAATGACTTTAAAAATGAGTCTTTTCATCTGTGTGATGCTCAACTTCAACAATTTGCAGAATCTCTTGGTTTTCCCCTAAATTCCCCGATTTTCCCCACCTGACTTTTCCTTGTGCTACAAACTGAGTCATTCCAACTGTGAAAAAGACTCTTAACACTAGCTCCTAATGGTGAAGATGCACATATTATTATTATTGGTGTAGTGTGATGTGCTGGGGAAAGAGAATGCTCTGTGAGCTGGACACATCACCAATAGGGTTAAGCAGTATTTTCCTCTGTGGGCCCTTGTCATATTTAACATTTCTTCTTCATGATCATCATCAAAATAATGCAAAACAATGATGGCAAAAGAAAACTCTTTATGAAGTTATTTCCCACAATATAAAAATAGCAGAGTATTGAAATAAGCTCTCTTACTTACTTTTCTGTTTCTTCTTTCTTTTATTTATAACGAGTGAAACTATGTGAAAAAAAATAAATGTGGAGACATACTTTGAGATGAAATGGCAGAAAACAGACAGAAATTAAAAGCTCTTCTTTCTACTTCCCTTGCATATACATAATATCCCTTAATTCTATATGAGTCCATGCAGTATTTATCTTTATTTGTTGTATCTCAAGAGGACTAAAAAGCAGAGTGGCTTAAGAGTCACAATCATTTTTACAAAGACTGAAACATCTTTGAGTCGACTTAAAAATTATACATACATATATATATATATATATATATATATACACACACACACACACAACATCTTCATTCTATAAGAAAACACAGCATAGCATACATACAGCATTTCCCACAATATAGTGATGTTATAGCTTCGGGACAGAATTACTTGAGTATGACTCATACTTTGAAAGTAGACAGGATTGTATAAAAGTTGCTTTACCTGATATGTGGCTGCTAAAACTTCTTTTGAGGGTGCTATCATCATTTCTGAATTGTAAAGTGTTGTTATACTCATATTTCGACTATCATACTGGCAGTGTGGGCTGGTTTTCATTTTTGTATTATTGCCCTTGCCTTTCTAAGTGATATTACAGACTATAGAAATGTCTGCAACTATAGGCCAGTCTCGCCTATTGTCTGGAGCCGAGACAGGCTATAGAAAAATCTCAGTGACATATAATAGGCTAAACAATTCGTAGGGCTGTTTATCCTTACAAGTTCACTACCAGAAAAAAAAAAAGGATATACTGTTTTATTGAGTGTAGGTAATATTACAATCTCCCAGTCCTTCTTTGAATGACCAAAAACTAGAATAGGCTTATACACTTGAAGAATTTTTCCTCTATTGTTTGGTCATACACAAAGCCATGTATAGCTCAGAAAGAGTCAGACTTAACAAAATCATTTTGTCCTAACTATAGCTTTTTCTGAAGAATTTTTGTCAAGGTCTTAGATTTATTTTGAAGCGAAGAGAGACAGTTCTGTTTCTCCTTACTCCCTTCAGCATCTTCCTGTAAACCTCTGAAGAACGAGACTGTCACGGCACCATGGACTGCGGGGAAAGGCGACATCCTTGTGGGAGAATTTTAGCAGAAGTCCAGTCCTGAGAGATGATAGGTTCCCTCATGGGCGGCCAGTGCTGCTATTACTGTAATTACTATTGCGCCATTCACCGGCCTAGAACTGATGGAGCCCGACTGTAGCTGGAAGAAAAGCACGCCCTCTTTTAGCTCCTTGCTGGCCTCCGCAGCAACTACACTGCAGGAAGCCAGACAAGTGCCTTTGGCGCAGCTCGAGCTCCGAGAATTAGCGGGCAGATCGAAGGCTGGTGCATGGCTGGTGAGAGGAAAAGGGTGGAGCAGGACGCCATTTAAGAAGAAAAAAAAATATATAGTATGAAGCAAAAGAAATGGTATTGAGGATCAAATTGTTGGTAGGCTGTGCTGCCATTATCAGTATTCCAACATTGGTCCTCTGGTCCCCATTAAAACTAAATTTCTTGCCGGGGTCCTAATGGTCCTTGAATAGACATCTGTGCTTTGTAGAACCCTCTAGAAAGAGAATGAAACACTTTCAGATAACCCCGTCATACAGTCCGTATAAGAAAGCAAATAGTTTTTAGAGTCTCTGTTGTTGATCCATTTTCCTTGAGACTTCAGTGTATTGCGTCGAAGTCCGCCTTTGGGAAAACAACTCACACTCATGTCCCTGTGCTGATCTGACTGAGATCCGGAGGGCTGGAAAGAGGAGAGCCAGCAGCGGTTCGGTCCCTTCCCAGGTGAGGCTGGCTTTGTGGGCGAGACCTGTACAGGGCACGCGGCCCTGCGCTCTGAGAAGCTCTGGTCTTTGCTTTGGTCCTCGCTGTCACTGTCTTGCAGTTGGGCAATTTTTTTAAAAAATAAGGTCTTCACGTTTCCTTTTGTACTGGACCTCACTAGTTATGCCCATAAGAGTGCTGCCCTCCATACTGTACACAAGACAAGTCAGAAGTGAGAATTTTGGGTCCTGACCTAGAACTTTAAGGAGAAATCTCTACAAATGTGTTTTAATGCAGTCTGTACTACAAGATCTTATCATCTGTTTCTCAAAACTACTTAAAATGTGAACGAGAAAGGTTGCGATTCTATACTACATACGTCACTGAGTGTGTAAATGGAGAGCTGTGGATAAATGAGAATTTCTAGCACCCTCCACACCCTCATTTTGATCACATCGTGACTTGAACTGGGGGATACTGTCAGTGGGGTGTCTGCTCGTCAGGTGGAGCAGGGTAGGACAGCTCTCAGCCCACACCACTCTCAGGAACTCCCTGACGACTGGGGGCATCTCGGGCCGCCGCAGGGCCATCTCCACCCAAGTCCGGTGATTCACCTCCCTGCGAGACCGCGCCCTCTTTGCCAAGGGCACCGTGGGGAAGAACTCTGGTGGCACCGGCCACTGAGTGTTGTCTGCCTCACCTCCTGTCCCAGCGGAGGCTGCACCTGCCGCGGGGAGCCCCAGCCCTGTCCCTCCACGATCATGTCCTTCTCTAATATGACCAATTATCCTCCAAGACCTAGGTGGTGGCGGAAAGCAGTGGCATCCCTCCAGGTTTACTGATGCAGTTTGTTCTGAACTTCTGAGGGGTAAACAGAGCGCTGCAGATGAGCTCACCGAGGAGGTCATCGCCTGAGCTCGCCCGAGCGCACTCTTTCCTTCCCGCTTTATTTAAGTAGGAAAGGCATCAGCGACATCTCTGCACCTCTGACTCAGATGGTAAAATATTAAGCAGCCATGTATTTAGTTAGGTAGACCACATGGTGCTGTGTTTATATAGCACACATGTGTGGTTATTTGATTTCAGCATTGTGTCTGAAAAATAAAGTCTACGCATTCATTTTCACAGATAGGGGTCTATTTTCTTTGCAGAACAGGTGCCTAACTCCCATTAGCAAAGGTGGAAGTCATATCAATCCAACGAAAGACATAAGACCTCTTTTTTATGATTCGATGGTCATTTCTATTTTATTTATGCTTCTGGAAGTTACCCAAATGAGCAGGGGTTGCATATACCATTTAAATTTTATGAGATTTCAAACATAAAATGAGCCAAACCATTGACGAAGCTTTGAGAAATCTCCCAACCGTGAGATGCAGTGTGTTTGGACGCTCTGTGTCCCACCCAGACTGAAACATGGGTTCGATAGCAATCATGAATAAACTCTAAATAAAATCTGAAAATGTGGAATGTAGTGCAGTACACGCAGAGAGAGCCATTAATCATTATTAGTTTATTTTTTTCTAATAATGTATTTTAAAGTACATTACACACGTATTTTAAAGAATTAAAAATAAAAATTAGTGCCATGGCTCTTTTTTTTTTTTTTTTTTTTACCAAATAACAAGACTTGTATATGAAGAGCTACTTTTAACAGCATGCGGGTCAGTGAGTATAGAATTATTCACATGTCCTGATGATTGATAATCAGCCCATCTTCCTGTCTGTCTTGTAGACACATTTTATAGAAAGCCCACCGTCATGTTAATGCTTCAGTGCTGTCACGTAGCTGTGGCTGTCACAAATATCCCCTAACAACTGCGTTTGCCGCTTATCTGGATTAGTTAGAATGCAGTTTGGAGCTTCGGTTTTGAAAGAAGCAGTTTATCTTCCACCTCCTATTATTTCTTTTTTCCATTAACCTCTTCCAGGGAAGATTTTGTTTTCAGTTGTGATAAATACATGTACCTTTCAAATCCCTGATTATATTTTTTATAGTAGTCAAATGAAAAAAATTCCAAAATCTTTTCGGCTTAAAGTAGGATTTGAAAAAGAAAATGATCACTTAAAAGCTGCAGTCTGTAAGATAGATAAAGCTTCTTGCCTTAGCTTTGTTTGCTGCAATTCTATTGACTAATTACCAAGTCAATATGCATAAATTTTAGAATGTTAACTTTAGTAGATTCCAGGTAACTTGTCTGATATAACTATCTGGGGGCCAGAATAGCCCCAATCATTTTATTAAAAGTTTCAATAAACATGTTTGACATTGAAAAATTATTGGGAAGGAAAGTGGAGATACAGTTTTATCACTTTAAAAAAAAGTAAAGAGAGATTCTTTTTTTTTTTTTTTTAAGCTTCCATTTGAATGTTTTAAAGGTGGCATGAAAAATTAGACTCAGATTTCTGCTTGGGACCCAACAGGAAAAAGGACCAGTGTAATGTACTTCGGAGTTGCAGCATTCAGAAGAGTGTACCGTGGCTTTCACAGCCGAGAGGATAATCTCAGAAAGAACAAGCCAGTTTTCGTGCATTTTAAATAGCGTTCAGGGTAGTAGCATTTGATGAACTGGAAGTTTGGGAGTTAACTTTAAAGCGCCTTTTGAGTAACACAAAATAAATGTGATGTATTTATGGATTTTAAAGAAATTACACATAAACAGTGATTTTTCTGCCTTGTGGAACTACTTCCAGGACAGAATGTGTATCCATTCTCAGAAGAAATCTGGTCTTTTATATAAATAACTCTCCTCCTTGTGATGAGGGTATACAGAAACAAAATTCAGAATTTAACCAAGATTTGAGAATTTGAACTTAGGTTCTTCAGTGAAAGAATAGACTTCGTAGCAGCCAGGGCGGCTGTTAGGCTTTTGGAAGGTCGTTCCCCTGTCAGGAGGGGCCCGGCTGTGTGCTGAGCTCTGACGGCTCCAGAAGAGCAGGGCAGGGCTGGTGATCGCTCCAAACACGTGTGTTTCTCATTAGGAAATGTGGCTAAAACCTGCTAGATTCCTGACGGTCTTTTAAGTTTTAGGCGAAGAAACAGTATTAGTCTGTTAAACTAATGCTAAGGCCTTCCCTTGGTTTACCCTCAGTGGAAGAGAAAAGTCAGGCGTAAATTCCTCCAAGGTATGAAACACCCAGATTCAAGCTGAGAATCCAAAGGACAAGCTGTAGATACCGGTTAACCCGGAGCAAAACCCTGGGGTTCTCGACTGGGCTCTTCGGCTTTCATGGGCTGTTTAGGGTGCAGCCGTCATGCTATATTCAGTTAAGTCAAAGAGCACAAAGGCGTATTCGTATGGGCAGACTTGGGGAGTAATACATTAAAATTATATCAAATCAGCCACTTTGAAGTACTATATTAATACATTTATTTGTCAAAAATAAATTACGTATATTTAAAAATAATTTGAGTAAAAGGTGTAATCGTAACTTTAATAGAAACTTGATTTCTGGGAAAAGTGCTTAATTTAAAAAAGAAAAGATGCTTTTAATTCTAGTTAATGTTAAAGTTACTCATCTTAAAATGAATATTGTAGCAGTGGCTTTCACTTTGCTAATGATATATGTAAGAAACCATGGCCAATTATTATATAAATGGTATGTGTATTCAGGTAGCATTAGTTTATGAAAATGGATTTATAGGAAAATATTTTTAGACATTTTTCAGAATTGATATAAAAATACATCACTTACAAATTATGAGGTGGTTGATTAAGTGAAAGGAAAGCCCTAATATCTAATTTTACAGAGACCAAATTAATGTGTATATAGTAATTTGCAATATTCAGTGAAATTCATATGTTCTCATTTCAGTGAAACAAGAACCAGTTTGTATAATTAATCATCTTTAGGATTCTTCTGTGGTTTCAAAATGTCGCCTTCAATAGCGTTTGGATTTTGAAGCAGTTGTTAATTAGCGTGGTAATTTTTTTATAGCTGACAAAATTGTGTTTAGTTTTAGGATTTGAAAACTGCTAAATTTTCTCTTGAAAAATTGCTGCTTAGAACAGCAACTTCAAATCACAGCCTAAAAAGCCCAGGGTGAAGCTGCTCCGGTCCTCTGTGAGTGAGTGAACACGGATCTATGCAGAAACGGAGAGTTACTAGTTTCTTAGGTGTGTGTGTGCCTTCCGCCACAGGCGGGCCTCGCGTGTGATACGACAGCAAGTATCCGCCTGTGAGCAGCGATGTGTAAATATTCATTATATGTGATGTAGGTTGGCCTTGCAAAGTGAGCCAGTGAATGAATCACTGTATCCACTTTCAAGGAAAGTTTACATGCAATTGTGAGAATGGCGGCTATCAGGCCATCTTGTACATTTTAAAACTTGAATTGCTTATCATTTAAGGAACATCCAATCTTCCAACATCGTAGAAGACACTTTTACAGTTTTACTTTTCAACTAGTAGGCAGATAGAACCGGCCGGGGGACCATTCCTCAGCTCTTTTTCCTAATGACCAGCCGGTCTTTTCCCGGTATTCAGACCGCATCCTTTATTTTCATGACTGTCCACATGAAGTCTTCCGAGGTAAGAGCGAGCACCTTCCGGTGCTGCGAGGACTCGCTGGCCGGGTGAGCTGCGGGAAACCCGCGCTGTGCCGTTCTTCATGGGGTTTTCTCGCCTTGATGTGCCGCATCCGCCAAAGCACGCGAAGTAAGCCCTCACTGCGCTCTGTCAGAACGTGCTAACCCAGCCTGGCACGAGGGCTGGCACATGATGGGCATTCCCAAGTGTTTGACGGAGGTGAATGAATGACTCATATGAAATTTTGAAGGAAGGTGAATCCAGAATTTAATTGCTCAGACATTCGGAATGCAGCAGCCAGTTGGCTGCACTGAACTCCATTTGCACAGAGAAGCGGACTCCAGCCAGAGGAGGATCCCCGCCCCCGGGCTCCGCTGGCCTCGCCGCTCCCGCACCTGCGAGGGCCGACTGACCGCGGAGCAGCGAGTACTCGTCAAGCAGCTCCGAACGCTTGGAACAATGTTTCCTTTTCATTGTGCTTTCTTTGGACATTATAGAGATGGTAAATCATGAACTGCATTATAAAATACCTCTTAATGCCCAAACATTCAGTAGGAGGGAATGACATTTCTTTTATTACCTTAGGAAATGTTTTTAAGGTGTTTAGCAATAAGCCTTCTTTTTGTCAAAACTGCTTAAATGGAGTAGTTGGTAGGAATTTACGAAAAACCTGTAGTTAATACTATCAAGAAAAGAAGGCCTATATGGTTAGTCAGCTAATAGGGCGGATCGGACTGAGAAGCACATATTTTTCATTTCCTTGCTCTTTTCTTGATCTTTTGTGTTATGGGAAAAGAAGTCACTGAAGTTAAGATAGTTTATTTTCCATCACTGTCCATCAGCCAGTGTTTTTAGTGCTTTTCTCCTTCTCTTAGAGAGAAATGGATTCTTTTAAGTAGGAGAAAAAAAAATAACAATGCTTAAAAAAACTCTGAAGAAAGGATAATAGGACTTTAAAACAAATGCAAACAAGGACAGTTTTAGGTTTTAGTAAATTAGCTCTACTGTCATTATTGCTTTTTTCTTCACAGGTGGAGACTTCAGAATTTTGTTGATTCCTAAACTTCCTTACAGTGCTGGGCGTGGAGACTCACACCCACCAGCAATCAATACCGCATACCACAGTGCCCACTGTGGTGGCTCACGCCTGTCATCCCAGCACTCGGGAAGCAGAGGCAGGAGGACTGCTGAGTTCAAGGCTTGCCTGGGCTCCATAGTGAGCTCAGGGCCAGCCTGAACTACAAAGTGAGACCCTGTCTCCAAAAAAAAAAAAAAAAAGTGTTGTGCAAAAACATGCAGTAAAAATAAATCACTCATTGAGTGATACAGGAAAAATAACTTTAAAGAGGAGTCTTTAAGCAGAGGGCATAAATGAGCTTTCTCTCAGGTGGCGTTTTCAGATGAGAAGAAGAGTTTAGCACCGCCGGCAGACAGTAAGGGGTTAGGACGCTGCTAAGTTCACAGAATTTGTAACCTATTGACTAGTGAAAGGAGGCTGTGCGGAACAGAGGCTCCTATGACTCCTGCTGTCTCCACTTCTCTGAGACTCCCTGAACACGGAGTCACAGCACAGTGCATCCCTCCGCGGTGGAGCCCGCAGCGCACTTAGGGCCTGGGAGTCTGTCTGCTGGCTCGGAATCCCGGTCTGTGGTTTCGTCCGTTGTTCACGGCGATGCCAGACTCTCCCGAGACTTCGGGGCAGCGGAGCTGTCTTTGTGTGACGCGGGCCTGCGTGGCTGCTCCCGCGGCTGTTCCGTTGCTTCTCACCTCCCACGGCGTTGCCCTCCGTGTGTGGGGCAAAAAGAATCATCCTAAAAAGTGTGGGCTTCCTCTGAACACAGACGCGGACTTGCGTACCAGGAAGTCAACAGTCTCCCGACGTGGGTTACCATTCATCACTGTATTTTTTAAAACAGCTTTCAGAGGTTTGAGGGGTTTAGCAGTTGTCCCGTGGAAACGGACGGCCAAGGCCAAGGTTTCTGCAAATGCACTTAAAAAGGACGTGGATTAAAGCGAAATGGTGAGTTGTAAGATACCTTTCAACAGAAAACTGTAATGTTTAGGTTAATAGAGGAGATGAATTTTGATGAGTAGAGTATCTGTTCAAAATTAACGATGAACACAATGGTCCCACAGACTTTGAGTAACTGTATTTAACAGAAAGATTACAAAGATGCTGTTGAATCACACATTCATGCGATATGTATCTCAAATGTGCTGTCCCATTCACTTAATTCCTTTGCCGTGATTAATGTATTAGGGATACCAAGCTGAAAGTACTGAATAATCATTCAACATTTTTTTCTAAGTTAACCTAGTTTTAAATGAAGTATGCCTGAGACAAACATTTTTACCCTCAAACACATGTGTGGGGATGCTAGCAGTTACTGCAGCGAATGTAGCTTTTTAAAATCAGCTACTAGATGCTATAAACCCTTAAAAATTGCTTTAAAAATGAGGGAGGTTTGGCTGAGGACCGTTCAGATGGTTAGCCATGTGCTTATATAAAGGACACATGAATGATATTTGTGTGCTTAACCTTGGTTGTAAAAGTCATTGATTTTTATAACAGCATGTTCAGTGGTTACAACTTGAGGTAAAAATGTTAAATCCTCCTGTAGAAAGTACTATAAAAAGGAAATAGCTAGATTAAAATATGTCAGTCATGTGTAAAAAATAAAAAAATATATATGTGAGTATATGAGTAGGTATATTTATAAGGAATAGTTATATTTTAAATAAGCAGTAAAAACTGACAGAATTTTCCTTGTGTTCTGCAAAAACTCTTTCGTTCAGCTAGCACAGGAGAGTTAGCTATTATTAAAAATCTGACTACGATGGTACCTGTAGAACTTAACTTGTACTATGATTTTGGAAAGGAGGGCCGCAGTTGTGTTTGTCACCTGATGTGGAGTTTGTAAACATAAACAGAGTTTTGTCAAATGCTTCTGTTTGGGAACCAAGTGGTTTGCAAACAAAGCGTTTGTGAACCGAGGTACCACTGCATTTTAAGGAGACATTTATGTGAGTTTTTAAGAAGTAAAATATGATAAGTTATAAGGTAACTTCAGCTCTATGTGGAAGAAAATGGGTGGAAAAGGAAAGAGGGAAAGAAGCCAGAAAATAAGAAAAACAGAAGGGTCTAAAGATTAAGAATGAAAAACATAGAAAATAACAATATTCAGAACGGATGCCAAATACTGTGCTAATCTGGTTATGCTTTGCCCCTTCTTTCATATTCATAACAGCCCTATAAAATAGGTTTTATGATTCCTTTCACACCAGCGAGGGAGAAAAGATCAGAAACATTTTCCAAGAACACACGATGAGCGAGTGACAGCGCTGGAAACGGAACGCCAGCGCTTCTGCCCGGAGTGGGAAACGCAGCCGGGCCCGCCCCTCCCGGGAGCAGCAGGCTGTGGGCGTGGCCCCACCGGGCCTCGCGAGACCTTGCGGGCTGGGGCGGGCGGAGCCCCTGGGAGGCCCCGGAGGGGTCCCCGTCGGAGCAGAGGGACAGGGCCACAGCCCAGGCGGGAGTGGCTGGCTTTCTAAAATGACCCCTTCTCGTGAATTTTTTCACAGATTCTCTCTTGATTTTTAACCGAAGGTGATCGAGAACAATCTTTAGACCCTTCCAGCAGGTGACTCCAAACTCATTCATTACCTGACGAGTCTTTGACCTTGGAACGCTGGCATTTTTGAAAGGGCTCAGCCCCACAGGGCTTGTGAAAGTTGCACAGTCTTTAGCAAATCGTTTGGGCCCCGTATCCCCGTTCCTGTCCGTTAGAGACAGGCACACACCCCGTTCCTTTACATCTTTATAGCGGTTGGGATTAATTCTTGAACAAAGTTCTTTAGAAACTAAAAAAAAAAAAAAAATGGCTGTAAGGTGCTATTAGTTCACGTACATGTTGCTCAGTGTCTGCTTCATCCGAGGGACAGTTCAAAGAAACAGGGCGCAGAGCTAGACCGTGAGCTCTCAGCACTGCCTCGCCTGCATTACTTCGCTCGTCCTCTCCACACCCGATGGCGAGTGGCCAGCGTCCTCGGTCTCATTTCACAACTGAGGCAATGAGAGGTTAAGCGAGCGACCACTGCCGCTGACCAAGTGGGGCGCCGGGCTCGACTTTCCCGCTCAGCCCTGACGTGCGTTTTACCTCCTCCTTCTGGCCAGATTGCTACGTCCGTAACTGCCTCTGGCCTTCGTTCCCTCGGCTGCAAAAATGGGGTCATAGCGTATCTATAAAAGGGGGTAGCCCTCAGAGCTAAGATTTCATGTCAGAATCTGGACTCTGAATGCTTTTGGCATTAACAGTGCTTTTTATATGTGAAGCAAAAAAATTAGAAGAGAGGCCCTCTAATGGGTGGACTGGCTGCTGGTGAACTCTGTTCGAAGGAAAATGTGAGTCATCCCTGACCTCTGGTGTGACTTCAGCAGATGAATCTAAAGGCAGAAAGTGTTTCCAGATCCACTTTGATTCAGAATAATATTGGACAATTTTTCCAAGCTCTTATTTATGATATCCCTTTAACTGTATATTATTTTATTCCTGTCGCTTCTGATATATTTTCTAATTGATCAATTCATCACCACTAGAAACCTGTGAATATTTTCCTATCACAAATATAGAAATTATTCTAAACTATTATATGCATGGGGAAAAGCCATCGGGATGATCTGATGCTCTAGATTTAGCCTTTGATGACTTGATGGAAACTCGAAGAAAGGCTGAAACAATGTTATTAACATGACATTTGCTTCCCGGCTACTTGCTTGATACACAGGACATATCAGGAAATGGAAATGTCTCAGTTGTCACTGTCAGAGGGTACATTCCTAATCTGAGTGTCAGTGAGTTTTTTTTTTT